>CAKALG010014650.1:0-23510 GCA_916700815.1 Helicolenus hilgendorfi | reverse complement strand
GCCCTCAGCTAGCGCAGCTCTCAAGAGGGACAGAGGGTCAGGGGGTCGAGGGAGGTGTCACAGACTGACCCACTCCGCCAAAACAACAAACCACAGAAACATTTTTCCAGCAGTGTCTGCTGTGTGGCTGGGGATAAGCATTTTTTGAGGTTCAGTGCGACTCTATGTCAGCAGCTGTGTTTCACTTTATAGTAGCCTCTGGTAACATGGCCCAAACACCATACAGTAAATACGGACATAGAGTTCCACAATGTACGTTATGTTCTGGTTGTATTTTCCCGGGAGGAGTATGGATCGGAAGGGGAAAAAAAATGTCTACCGGGTAATAATCACAGTTTTGAGGGCACATAGGGGCTATGCAAGTTTCAATTTCACACTCTGCTCTCCTTTCCCACCCGTTGCTCATTCTCTCCCTCCCTCGCTCTCTCCCTTTCTCTCTCTTCCTCTCGGTAATCCTCAGAGGCAGCGCTGACAGCGGAGGTATGATAGAGGAGGGCCTGCTGGAGCGGAGAGGGAAATGATCTGCTAATGGTACACTCTCTCCCATAGGACACCTGCTTACACTCCGCAGCCCTGCTGCTCACTCAGTCGGCATGTGTGTGTGTGTGTGTGTGTGTGTGTGTGTGTGTGTGTGTGAGTGAGACTATGAGCCATACCTCTCATCTATTTGTGCCCTTTTCTCAATCAGCGCACTGCACTTTCATTTCCCCGCGACTTCCTGTCTCCGTAATCCTTCCAGTTCAACTTTTTTTTTTCATCCCCCTTTCTTTTTTTTATTCTATTCTTTGCCACCTCTTCTCTTTTTTAATTTTCTCTCTCGAGTGCTAATTCCTACACAAATCCATCAGTGTGTAACATCAACTTTTTCAGAGCTCATCACATCATGCCAAGCCTGATTAAAACAATCCACACTTGATCATTACACCCATGGCGGCAACAAAGCACACAGCAATTAATAACCGCTCCTCACGGTGGCTTTGTTGGCCAATTCCAGCTCCCCCTTTGCTCGGATAATAAAGAAATCAGCAAATTTTACATCCCAGTAAAACTTTATGAACATGTGTCTCCTCGGCTCCCTCAATGTCTCTCCTCCTCCTCGTCATTTCTCGCTATCCCTCCCGTCCCTATGCACCAAGCATGTTAGTTATCCATTTAAGTCAGCCCTGTGTATAGCTGCATTTAACAGGCTGAGGGATTGCTGGCGCATTCCCATTAACTCCCACAGCAACAACCCATGCATTCAATCTTGTACATACATCTGCATATGAGCAGCGTGGAAAACGTTAATATGTATCCTGCATCCCAGCTGACAGCTATTCCACCAACACCCGAGAGATGATCTAATATTTATCTGTGTAATCATGAAATTGAATCCATTAAAGTAATATATATTCTAATGGAATGATATAACCATAATCAGAATGCTTCAGGAGGGGAAAATGAGCATTGTTAATTGGCGTTTCACACGGTGGCAGCGGGCCATGTGGGATTGATCCGATACAACGCGTATAGCCCATACCTAGCGTGAAATGGATGGGAATTTGTGAGTCGCCGTGTTTGTGTGTCGCTGCCTCCTGGCGCTGGGTTACCCGGTGAGAGGGATGCGCCCTCCACAGGGATCTGATCTGGGCTTTGGCTTCGCCCCAGCCAGCCAAAGAGAGAAAAAGTGGGAGTGGGGGGGATCAAGAGCCTCTCTGCCCAGCGAAAGGGGCTCCATATGTGGGGAGTGGAGTGAGACGTCCCCCAGATCAGCCACCATCTGGGAAAGAGGACAATGTGCCAGGAATAGCATGCAGAGGGAGGAAGAGAGAGTGAGTGAAACACAACACCAAAATAGATGGCTTGAAGAAAGTGACGTGAGTGAAGGATTGAGAGCAGGACAGGAGTAGGAAATCATGGACGGACAGATGGATTGATAGGATGGCTGACAGAAAGAAAAGCAACTGATTTACAGGGATGTTGTTTTCATCTGCTCTCTTGGCCCAACAAACAGTATTTAAGCTTTTCCTCGCAAGGTTGAGCCTAGATCCCTTGTGTCTTCCTGTTGACGTATGCGAATGCCGTATGTGTGTGTGTGCGTGAGGGCCTGTGTGTAAAGGGGTGTAAAATGGTCAAACCAATTCTCTTCACTAAAGAGAACCTTACCCTCTGTCTCCCTGTCCCAACCCCAATCACAGTACTTACCCTCAACCCAACACACACTACCCTTGACAGGCATGTAGACACACTGTGTGTGTGTGTGTCTGTGTATGTGTGTGTGTGTGTGTGGGGGGGGGATTAACACAGAGATAACATGACGGGGAACCACAGTGTGGGTGCTACGCTTCCGCGACAAAAAGCACAAGCGCCTGGGCCCGGCGATGTCAACAAAGCACGGAGAAGCTCGAATTACAACACATACAGAGGGAGAGAGACTTCATTCTCTGTTCAGGTAGACATTACTCCACTATATCTTTACATGGCAAATAGTTGTTTGCTGATATATTAATGCTCTGGATATTTAATTTAAGACCTTTAATGCAACATAACATGTATCGAAAATGTTGACACAGGCCTGAGTCCAGTGGCAATACAATAGGACCTTTACAAACCTGATTAGACAGATGGAATTTGGATCAGATACTAGGATTCAAGTGCACAGAGATGGATACCTCAAAAACACAGAAAATCTAACCAAAAGAAACTATGTTTTTTTTTGTGTTTGTCAACCCCTTTAAAAATGTGCTAATCTGTCACCAGCTGGCTTTTTTTAGTAATAAATAACTCATAATTATTGCATAAATATAACAAAAGCAGTAGTAGTGAATGAGTAGTAGTCGTAGTATTGTTGTTGTTATGGCTGTGCTTTTTGCCTCATGGGGGGTTTATAATTCCCTGTGTGCTCTCAAAGACTCCCTCTTGTTATGGCTCACACAGAACCGCCTTGGCCCCTGTTCGCGGTGACAAACTAATCAAAATATTGCACTGTAATTGGTGGGTAGTGATGTGTAGCCTGTAATTACTGCAGTCAAGGTTGCCTTTATTCTCCGACACCATCCTTGAGGGATGTGGGAGAGGGTCAGCATCCTGCAGTCATGGAAGCTGCAGTTTGACAGCAACTGAAAACTTATTTTCATGCCAGCCTGTCATCACGGTAACGTAAGAGGGTGACTCTTATTTGGTCACGAGTAAAAGGACTTTGTGTTGGCAGAGCAAACAATGTCATTTGGATCATTTTGTAGTGATTTGTCTTCAATTTGATGTCAAAGAGACTGCTGATCAGCGTCAAAAAGTGCTTAATAAAGCCACTGTGATTCAAAGTTTTACAACTTTTAGTACTTTTTTAGACAACGTATGATCTTTTAAAAAACAACTGGTGACAGGAAATATCAAGAGCACATGGATTTTCACTATTCATTGCACTAATTGCAAGTGTGGATTAGGACGGCAGCAGCAGAGAACAAAGAGCCGTAGACTTAAAAGCCATCCACAGGAAAGACTAAAAACACAGGACAATGGGAACAAAAAACACCCAATGAGTGCATTAAAAGAAAAAAAGTCTCGAGTAAAAATAAACCCAAGCTTTTCATCTTTTTTAAAAACCGCATGAAGGTCTGACGCCTCTTGTAGGAGAGCTTGTGTCAGGGAAACAAAAAGGATTAGACGCTGTTATATGCTAATAGACGTTTCCCTCGGAGTTGTGACGTTGTTTGATGGTGTAAAAGTGAAGATCTGGAATCGTGGGCTTTTTGTTCAACTTCAAATGTCTGCTTCTAAATGAAACACTTTAATGCCAAGTCGCTGTGCTCGGGGAAGGATCACAGCTCGGCGTAATAATGTCAGCAAATGATGAAGCTGTTTTATAAACATGAAAGTGCGAGGCGGCGGGGCCATGATGCGTTTCTCAATCTCCCGTCTGTGACCAGATATTCTCACTATATGACCTCTTTAGCAGCCTCGTAGATGCATCACTCACCTCTGCAGGCAAGAGACTGGTTCCTTTATTACTGGATATACATGTGTAAATTGAGATACTTTTTGAAACAATATTTTAGATATATGTGTGCTGCCTAATTTGCATTCTTCCGGCATACTGATTATTCAATATCAGCACTTGGGAAGCATGCATAAGATTTCTTCTCCAGGAACATATAATATGAATTCAGTCCCCTGTGAGGCGTACTTGAAATTAAATGCCTGCTTTCCCCAACCAACGTGCACTTTTTCCTGCCTATTTTAGCAGATAATTTCAGATCCCCATATGAAAGAGGGTGCTCTAACAGAGCTTTCCTGTAGCTCAAACATCCCAACTGGATCTAACATCATAACTTTGGACCACTTCTCCCTTTTGTTTGCTCCAGCGGGGGCCTCGCTTGTTATTTTTTGGGTAATTAATTTAGAGCCTGTGTGCCTCGTTTGTTGCAACACCATAGCATTGATTCATGTTTACACCTAAGCGGCACAATTAACGGATCAATACGAAGTGGAGCTCTTAAGTCGGCCTTTGTTGGACATAAATGAAAGCTGATCCACACACATAACAGCACAAGCACACACACAACACTGACAGAGCCTCCCAATTGCTCCATATGCAAATGTGCATGAGTAATGGCTGCAAGGTAGACAGGGAATGAGAATGAAGACAAAGCAATGCTACATGTTTATTTAGCAAGCCTTGGGATGGAAAATGTTGTAGCCCCGTGGACACTTATTATTCCTTTGACTATTCAATTTGACCTTTACATAATGCGTGATAGCATTTACACTAATTTCTTACATTTATTCTTCCATTACTGCGGCTTAAAGCGCATCAGATTTATAAAGAACATTCAATTACACCAAGCTGCAGTAGGCAATGTCGTCATGCTCTTGCTGTGAAGAGTGGCTGTCCACAGAGGGGGGGAAAGTGTCCCATCAATTCTCAGCTTCCATCGGGGATGAGCATCAACCATTTTGTGTCAGGAGGGTATCCAGCTGTGAGTGGCGGCGTCTGCGTACGAGCAAACAAAAACAAAAAGGCGCTCCGGGCAAAGTCTGAGTGAAATAACACAAAACACTCTAATAGAAGGGGTGAGGAGGGAGTTTGGGTATATAATGTATTAGGGCTGCCAATTGATTAAAATATTTCATCACAATTAATCGCACATTTTCTTTATCTGTTCAAAATGTAGCTTAAAGGGAGATTTAATACTCTTATCAACATGGGAGTGGACAAATATGCTTGCGCCATGTACATGTGTGTATATATTTATAATTGGAAATCAAATAACAACACAGCATAGAAAATATGCTCAAATGATAACATGGCAAATTCTAGCCCATCAGGCAACAACAGCTGTCAGTGTGCTAACTTGACTATGACTTGCCACAAACTGCATGTGATTATCATAAAGTGGGCATGTCTGTAAAGGGGAGACTCGTGGGTACCCATATAACCCATTTTCATTCACATATCTTGAGGTCAAAGGTCAACGGACTCCTTTGTAAATAGCCATGCCAGTTTTCCCTCGCCAAACTTTAGCACAAGTTTGGAGTGTTATTTAGCCTCCTTCACAACAAGCTAGTATGACATGGCTGGTACAAATGGATTCCTTAGCTTTTTATCTAGTTTCATATAATGCTTGTATCTTCACTCTAGCTTTTAAATTGAACCCACTATACAACCCCCCGAAAGATTGATTGCGTTAATGCGTTAAAGAAATTAGTGCGGTTAAAACAAATATGGGTTAGCCTGTTATTATCTCGTTAACTTTGACAGCCCTAGCATATATGGACGTGAGTCACATTAAGACATGTTGTGTCATAGTGTGTGATTCTGTGTGTTGTGTAACCACCACTCAGTGATGGCCAGGTATGATGGATGTGAGGCAGGCAGGGGGCTGATTGCTGTGGTGCCTCCCCTCTGGGGAGGGATGAGGTTGAAGGTCTCAGCTCCCTGATCACCAGGTGATAGATGTGTATGGGATGTTGGGGGGCTTTTTAATGAGAGAGCATAAAGGTTAGCGTGTGTGCAAGTGTGCGTGTCCCCACACATAATTCGCAGGTATGTTGTTGAAATGGAAAAAAGGCAGAAAGTCCCTGCTTAAATCCAGCAACACATTTTGTATTCCAGCAAAATGAGGAATAATGCCTGTTTTGTACGCCTGGCACACAGCCTGATGTGTGTGTGTGTGTGTGTGTGTTGGAATTTTTCCACAAACTACAGCAGGCAGCTGCTGCTGGGTGGAATCATCTCCATACCATAGAACAGCCAGACAGGCCACCGTCCAACAGAGAAGGATTTGGAGGATTTAAACTCTGTGAAGGTGAGGCACTCAAACACGCATTCTCACACACACACACGCACACACACTTTAAACCGCACATACTCCAAAGAGAAAGAAAAAAGGACGTCGGCGAAGCAATTGAGGTGGTGGAAGAGGATTTCGCTTCCGTCCTCTTACCTCCTTTAAAGCGCTCTATCTTGGCAAACCACATTTGTTTTATTAATTTAATGTCACATCAGGAGGAGTCTGTCAGGCGGCTGAGTCACAAAACTCACTTTCCAGAACTTTTTTTTTTTTTTTTTTCTTCTTAGTGTGCAAAGTACTAACAACAGAACAAAGCATCATCATGTAACAACAAAGCACGGAGGGTAAAAGAAAAGAGAGAAAGAGAAAGACACAGAAAGGAGGGGTGCTGGGGGATAAAGTAGCTTCCTTCCTCCGATTAAATTGCCCTTTAGATGAAAGTAAATCTAGTAAAAGGCAGTGCAGAAAACGGGGAAAATTATTAATGATTCTCTCCTCTAATGTGATTATCAACCGTATACCGGAGATGAATATTAAGGATAAAGGAGTTTTTTTTTTTAGTGTGTTGGGAACGTAATCCCTTTTAAAACAACTCCTCATCTAGTGGACCATAAACAAACCATCACAAGTGAAAATATCTCAAATGGGAGTTGAGGTAAGAATTGTTTGAGCTCTCATATTTCTTAGTAATGGAGGGACATGCACAGACATTTGATAGGCAGTTGCTCTCAATTACAAAAAAAGGAACTCCCCTCCCCCCCGCTCCCTAATATCATCTCACACATGCGTATTCACACTCAAGCAATTGCGCTGTTTCGCCCTCTTTACAATTAGTGTGCAAACCTATCATTGCCCATTTGTTATAAGTGACACAACCATTTAAAAAATACTTAATAACAACAACAATTAAGCCCATACATGTAAAATGTAGAGCAACTACTCAGGCATGTAATCACCATGTGGGACAGGTGGGTATTACCCTCCCAATGTGAAAATTGCCTCCCATTATTTAGAAATCACAGGGCACATCATCAGATCCCTCTAAAAGCTAAAAGAAAGCTAATGTATGTATTGATGTTCATCCGTGCATAAATAATGAGAGAAGGTATAGAGGGGAAAACACTGAAATTGCCATCCATAGAGCAATACCACTATAGCCAACTATAGCTTCTCAACTCAGTTTATGAAGGAAAATAATGCCAATGCTGAAACAATGGTGCCATTGCTTGTTATGAAACATGTAAATGGGTACTTGCATTAGCGGGAGTGGCAATAACAGCAATAATCGTTATTTTTTCATTTGGTTCAGAAGGGCACTTAGGCCATTGAGCCTTAGGGGGCCACTCAATCTATTATTGCCAATATGTGTGCTCATCCCTGCCAGTCAATAGGATCGACATCTAGGAAAACAATAATAGATTGGACACTCAGGAAAACAATAACTGCTTCTGTTTTAATTAGTCTTTATTTTAAATGCATTTAATTACTTTGAAAATCTGTATTCTTTTCTGCAATTACTGTTATTTCACCCATTAAACCAGATCCTTCTACCTTTGAAATTCAGTATCTAGCACCTATAACAATCATCAGTGGCTATACTTGCCAATGTGACCAGTATCCCCAGTTAAAGCAGAGGTCGGTAATCCTGAGAAACTAGCAAGAGTAAACTCGATTTTTTTAATTATCCAACCGAAAAATCCAGCCCAGTTTTGCCAACTGTTTTTCAATGAAAGTAGTAGCTCCAAAAAGTCCCTAAATCTATAGCAAGAAAGTCACCAAGTCAACAACACTGAAAGTCCGTCCCTTCAGGCCTCCTTCCAAAGCCACTCCCCCAAAACATTTTCATTATGAACGTGAACAACAAACATGGCTATTGTTAGTACTTGCAGCTGTCAAGCTAGCAGCTTGTGGAAGACTTCAGTGGCACGCAATGAGTGTGCACAGGTAGACAGCCGATAGCCAGACAGGCAGGTAGGCTGTCCAATCATTTTGACAGCCGTAGATGCTGGATTTTATTCTTTTTTTTTCTCAAAGCATTTGATTTATTGTTTGCTGTCTGGATGTAGAGAGAATTTCAACTAATATAACAAAAAGGGTTTCTATAATACCCCCATGTCTGCTGATAGAGGAGAGCATAATGGTCCTGTATCGTGCTTTTCACCCTACTCTGACTTTATCATTTGTCTATTATTATTACTCGCAACAATTTTGTCTCAGCTATATAAAATTACCTCATTGAATTCAATTAAAGTCCAGCAAATGTAGAGTAGATTTTCTTCAAAATAATGTGGAAGAAATTAATCTGTTTAACTTTCATATTCAAGATGAGTGAATGATCAGTGTGAAATGGTCATTCTATAATAACACAACTATTTCTTTTCTCCTCCGGTGGTGTTGTTTTTCCACTATTATCCTTCGACCGGCGTTGCTGAGCCCAAGAGGGCACTGTTTGATGTCGGAATTGGTATCTTGCCACAGAGGTGGGAAATAGGAAATGAGATTTGTGGCCTCTCCAAGGGATTGGCCTGATTGTGGCAGCAAGTTAGCCTCAACTTTGCTCTGCATTCTTGACACTGCCTGGTATTTTTCTATATCAATATTCCCTCATCTAATTCAAAACAGCAGAGACTTTAAAGGACATTCAATACCACCGGAAAACCGGTGGAATGCAGAGACCATGGACTGCGATTCAACCGTGTCCCCAATGAGCTTTGGTGACATTTATAACATAAAGTAGTATGGTATTTTAATGTAAGATTTAGTTCAAATTCCCTGCCATATGGTACAGAGAAATGCCATAAAGACTAGACTTCTAATTTAGGAGGATCTTTACAGTCTGGTGCATTACTGACTGAACTCAACAAAACATATCAAGACATTATGGATATTCTCTCTTGTCAGCCTACGGTGAACAAAACAATAAATTACTTAAAAACGGGTAATGAAAAGTAGGGAGAAACAACATGCATCTGATTGCAACGTAATGATACTGATGACACCAGTGATGAATGATGATGACTCCCCCTAGTATTCTTGAGAGGCAGAGCCAGTCTCTCATACATTGTTATGGATTGGTGAACTCACTCTTTGAATCATATGCCTGTTTCTATCGCTTGAAATGCAGCACATTTGAAAAAATGTTGTAAAGAGGAACAACGCAGTTTGCTTATTATGTTGGTGAGCAGGATGGTGTTGAGATTCTAAACAAAGACTCACCCTTTAATCTATAGAAAGGTCATGCTAGAGTATGTATGCAATTAGCATTCACCTTTTTATTAACCATCCGTCTTTGGCGATCTTTACCTGACCTTAATCAAGTGTTATAGTTGCCCTATCTTAATCATACCGTACATTTGCGATAACCACAATCTTTCCATAATCTTAGCCATACTCTAGTTGCCATGCACATATATTGTGAAATTTAATATTAAAGGTCCAATATTGTAAAAAGTGAGATTTTCAGTTTTTTTACATTATAAAGCAGGTTTAAGTGCTATATGAATATGGTTAAACTATCAAAATATTGCAAGTTTTTGGGTGAACTCCCTTTAAGTTTTCCCTAAATAAACTGTTTACTCGGTTACAACCTGTCACATCGTTGTCTCCCATCATACTTCTTTTTAACCATGATACTATTAGTTCAGTGAGTAATGTCATCATAGCCAATAGAAACGACGGCCAAAACTTGACCAGTGTTACAATAAACTGGAAACATCCTTTAATGAGACAAATATTAGGTGCAAATTTCTCCATTTTGAATTTCGAATATTGGCTTTTTCCTTACAATAGGACACATTGAAAAAGTCAAATAAAATATGCATTTGGTTTTGGTTGGCCTTTTTTTAAAGGTCTGTATTAATTTTCCAAAGCCTCAGTTTATCCTGTATTTTATTACATTGATTTCTTCACCTCCCCCCGCTGCTTCTCCCTCCCCAGAATGTATTTAAGTGGAGCGCAGTGATGTGAAGTTTCCATTCTTCAATAGCAGCTTTGTGACTAAGCTCCAGTGTTGCTAAAGCATAGCCTACGATTAATGACTGTTTCCTAATTAACACCCATCCGGGCAACACAATTAAAAATAACTTCAAAGAAAAACGTAAGCTCTAAAAATACTAAGCAGAGCAGGAACTGAAATAAACTACTCTGTCACAAACACACACATACACACGCACAAACACACTTATACACAGATCTATATGGCTCTATCACCACAGCCATGAGCGTTATTTAATAAGAGAATAATTTCATGTTTGTATATTTACAGGCCAATTATTTGGTTTTGCCCATGGGTAACATAACGTTTTTAATCTTTTGTGACCATTCAGATATTGTTTGCTGTAATCATCAACCTCTATAGGATACCACATAACCGGAATTCTCTACAGCAAACAACAAACCCAGCTTGTGTGCAATCCACCTCATTATGATTCATCTCTACAAGTGAGCTGAAAGTTATTGCTGGGGAAATTATAAACAAGCCTTCTCTCTGCGTCACATCTGTCCTGGCCATTGCCTGATTGCTTTGTGAGCGCTGTTTAATTGCCAATTAGGGGAGACTCGCAATCACAATAGGTGTGTGTGTGTGTGTGTTTCTGTGTGTGTGTGTGTATTTTGGATGATGTAGCAGGCGAGACATGGTAAATTAGTGGTCCTCGAAGCGCTGCTCAACATGTTGTAGAAAAGCGTGGATTGAAAGGTCATGGCAGACACATTCTTCAGTGTTTTTTTTTTTTTTCCTCCAGGCAATACATTTGCAATTCTGATGTTTGCGTTAAAAAACAATAAGCTTTGGTTTGACCGTCTTATAAAAATAGTGGTGTAAAATTAAATTGAAAGTCTACAAAGATAAGAAGTCTGGCTCTCTCACTTCCAACAAGCCATGGAGGCTGTGGTCGAAAAGTAAAAAAAATGATGTCCTAATGTATTTTCCTAACCAATTTTCCTTGACCTCGATGGAAAACGTCATCAGGTCAAGGAATGATGTGAAAGAGAATTCATAAGGACTTAGGAAAAGACAACCGTGGTGTTAAGAGAGTCCGACTGCACTTTCACTATAAGTTCCGGTAATTATGATGCGACGGCAGCAGTTGTTATTGATGCAGATCTGCCGTGGCGAAACTACAATGCTCTGAAGATGGACTACAAAAGGCACATGTTTCGCTGCGTGATTTCTTAAGTAGGTCTCTCAGTGACCAGCTGCTTCGGCCGCAGTGTGTGAAAGAGAGATACGGCAGGTCCTTCTGCTGTTGTAACACTTTACATCAACATATAATAAAGGATTATCTAACATAACGTGGACAACTGGTGAAAAATATCACTTCATTACCGAGGTTGAAATTTAAATAAAAAAAGGAATAAACTGTATGATAAATATAGAATTAAATGTTTGAGTTATGGAGAAGGGGTAGGATGTATATGTGTAGGCTCTACTTCTTCTTATTCCCTTTCGGACATACTATTTATATTATATTTGTAATATTTATTTATGTTGATTATTTGTTTATTGACAGTTTGATATATGTTCACTGTTCATTTTATTTGTTATTCTTGTTTTGTTTTTTACTTAGGTATTTGTTACATGTTCGTTACAAAAATAAAGTCAAACGAAATGGTTGTCACTGTCCACTCCTACATTTATCAACATGAATCCCAATTAGTATATGACTGTATTAAAATAATATGAAAGATAAGCATATTGTTTGTTTTCATGAACGGCCGAATGGTGCGTCACTTTAAATGTAAAAGGAATTGTGGAGCGGCAATATCTCCTTTCCTTTGGTAAAGGATGGTCAGGTGTGTCCTATGCTAAAGGAGATAAGAAAGGAATCATTGAAGCACCTTTCCTTAACATTTAGATAATTCAAACAGCTCATATGGCTGCTACTGAGATACTTCCGGGGTCATTTCACTCTGTTAGGAAGCTTACTAAGCAAAAACGATTATTCGACTGCAGCCTTGTACTTTCGTCTAACTCCCAAGACCTGCTTTTCTCTACCTGTCCACCAGATGGCCTCAGACCTCCCCACCATTACCAGTCACATGACCTGCTCAGCTGTTTCAACTTCCACTAATCAGCCCTCCAGCCCCTGCTCACCATCATTTTCCATTTTGTCCCCAAGTGCTTCTGTAATCTGTCGCCTGAAACCTGGAATCTGGAACTTGTCACCTGCTTGTTTTGAACCTCAGCCTGATATTTTGGATTTCGGATTTCCAGCCTGCCTCTTTGGATTATTATTTTTTTTTGCTTGTTTGGACTTCCTTCCTGGTTTTGACCCTATCCTTCCTTGTGATTCCTGCACCTGCCTGTCTGTAAGCATACTGTATACCTTCACTTTGGCAATACATTGCTAAACTTTATGCATTTGGATCCAATCCGGTCATGACTTTATCAATCCCTCAGTGCTAAAATCAGCAGTTTTCCAGAGAAACTACAACAAACACAAGATGTCATAATTGGGTGGTGTATTTCTGCTTTACAACAAACATGGCTTTGGGATGTGATTTTTGTTTTTTGTGCTAATTTGACTAGTTGAGAGAAATTAACAACCCTTGTTCATCATTGAAAATGAATATGTTGATCACATGAAACGGTATGATTCCTTTAAAATAATAATACATTTTATTTACAGAGCACTTTTCATGGAACTCAAAGAAATACTTTACATAAGAAAAAATGATTGTAAATGAAACTAACATAATGCACAAGACACGGCATTAATCACACTTAAAAGCAGTTCTTAAAAGGTGAGTTTTGATTGAATATGGACAGGTTGGTGCAGTCTTTGATGTGTTTTGGGAGAGAGTTGCAGAGGTTAGGGGGCAGCTATGGAGAATACTATGTTGTCCCAGATCCTGTGCTTGTTCCTGACTGGTGGATCAGAGGGAGCAGAAGGCTGTGGGAAGGAGTGTGGTGGTAGAGCAGGTCAGTGAGGTAGGAGGGGTCCTGGTTATGGAGGGCTTTGTGAGTGAGGAGAAGGACTTTGAATGGGATGTGTTGTGGACCAGAGAGCCAGTGGAGGTTATGGGGGACAGGGGCGATGAGTCTATTGGTAGGTTGCAAATTGCATACCTTTTTCTTTTTACTTTTAGTACGTCCTGCAACTGCCCTTACAAAGTATGTACTGTTGCAAACAGTATGCATACAATTGGAATATACCAAGTCTTTTGGCATACTGAATATCGGTAGTATGATATTATAAGTATTGGAAAGCACGGTATGTGTTCTATGGTACGGAGGTATATGTCATGTCACCTTGTAGCAACTCAGAACAATACTTGTTAGTAAGACACTCCGTTGTTTGCTTTGGCCTTTTTTATGGGATTTGCTGTTAATAATAATATTACAATTTTTGACCTTTTCTTAGTCAATTTCTTGCCTCTCTTAATTTCTAATGGCTTTTCTTGTCGTCCTGAGTGTTTTTTTTTTTTTGTTTTACAATGGAAGATAATTTTAAGGGGTTAGTATGCTAGTTGACTATCAGAAGCTTCTCATCCTCTTTACCAATGATTGGTTGAGGTTTGGACTAGGGCTGTCAATTGATTAAAATATTTAATCGTGATTATTTGCATGATTGTCCGTGATTAATCGCAAATTAATCGCAATTAATGTGTTCTAAATGTACCTTTTTAAAGGGAGATTTGTCAAGTATATGACACTCTTATCAACATGGGAGTGGACAGATATGCTTGCTTCATGTACATGTATGTATACATGTATTATTGGAAATCAAATAACAACACAGCAAAATAAATATGCTCAAATGATAACATGAACCGAACCCATTTTCATTCACATATCTTGAGGTCGGAGGTCAAGGGACCCCTTTTGAAAATGTCTATGCCAGTTTTTCTTCGTCAAAATTTTGCATAAGTTTGGAACCTCCCTTCCAACAAGCTGGTATGACATGGTTAAATCTTTAGGTTTTCTACTTTCATATGAGGCCATCTATCTTCACTAGAGCTTTAATACCGAGTCCGCTACAACCTCTCAAAGATCGATTACATTAATGTGTTAATGAAATTAGTGGTGTTAAAATAATTTTGTGTCAGCCCTAGTTTGGACTCATCTTAGGGGTTAATTACCTCTACTAGCTGCTGGAGGGAAGTTCTCAGGCCTTTGCATTTTTACATCCTACAGCATTTTTTAAAAATAAACATCTCTGGTGTTGTTTCAGTGTGTGTAATGTAGTTGCTGCTATAATCTTTGTGTTTTTATATTAAGAGGACGGTCTCTTTATTAACCCCTGTGTCCACTGCAGATAGGTGTTACCATAAATAATTAGATGGAATATGAATTGTATAACGTGACTCAAATTTCAAACAGATTGACAGGCTGTACATGCCCGGTTGTTTTTCATATAGGAAGGTACATTTCATCATTTCAAAGCATTTGTATTATCAGTTGATATTGATTGGCTCAGGCATGTTTCTTTTGTCTGTGTTGTATTTATGGTTGCTCAGCCAGCTATGCAATAGCATGCTGGCACGCACCTCCAAACCAATAAAAGGGATTAATGAGCCCCAGCAGTGAAGGGAGGCCTACTGTTTCTGTAAGCTTCCTTTATGATATAATGTGTGTGTCAGGAGAGAAGAGTTCGACCATAGTTTATAAAGACAGACGACATGACAGCCTCCCAAAAGCGAAGCCAAAACATCTCGATCGTCCCCTGGTGGCTAGTTGGAATATAGCTCATAAATCCCGCCCCCTCTGTGTTAGAGGATGGGACATGGGCCAAGCTAAAAAGTCAAAGTACACGTCAATTAAATTCTTCCCAAAGATGGTTTCTGTCATTTTAGGTTGTTCTTATCACGCTGATGTATGTTCAAGTGTTAATTTCTCTGATACGTTTGTGTTTAATTGGGTGAGATGTCATGACTGACAGCTGCTCTGAGTCAAGTAGACGCGGAACAGGAGGCTCAGGAATGGTGCAAGAGGAGATGTAACTTTAACTTTCCATAACCGTCATGAGTCTGTGTAATAGGACATGTGTCAATTTGATCATGAATGTATTTATAGAGACATTATGGTTAGTTACTGTGTCTTTCTAGCTAAACAGCTACCATGGTGCTAATGTAGGCGGGACTTCTATTTAGCAGTGCTGCGAAAACTACTATGTTTGCAAAATTAGAATTTCCGTTCCGTCCGTTTTCATTGTTAGTTTGTCAGAGAGGCGTTGACTCAGCTGTGTAGTTATTTTTTAAGCTGTAGTTGGTAGTGGTTTAATAAGGGTTGACAAAACATCGTCCTAGATTGGTGTAGCGTCCCTAATATAGTGGTAATCTGCAACTGGTGTCAAAGTACTTATCAAGTCAAAACAGACAACATTGCATTACAGTTATGGATGCATCATTCCTATTTTAGCCTACATGTCCATCCTTTCTATTACCCCATTTCTATATTTTTTGGTGTCAGTGTTACCAACTTCCTTTCTCAAAAAGGCAACAGATGTCACTAGTTAATGTAATAGGCTGATTTGCATATGAACAGTGTCACCGTCCAGGCTCCACTGTCTGTGCAGTAATCATTAGCCATCTTTGGATCGGACAGGCAAGTTCAAATCGGCTGCACTTATCTGTCAACAAATACTTTGGGAGCTGCCATACTATCATTGTTCCAATTTTTCAAAGACAGTGTTTTCAGACACTAGTTGCTTTTGAGGATTAAAGCATTGAAGTAAACTCTAAAAGTTTATTGATTTAATGAAAAAGTTTTGCCAATTTGGCAGCAGTTGATGGAGTTTCAAAAGCCTTCCGAGCCAAAGAGTAGTTTAATTTCACAATCATTTCACTCCATTTTACATGAAAGTTGGGAAGATGACAGAATGAAATTTGAATGGCTGTTTTAATCAGTTCCACGCTACAAACTTCAGTTGAGCTATATATTATTTTCCATATTGTATCGCTATTAGAGCTGGGTATCGTTTATGAAATTACAATGCCAGTACCGATACCAGTACCCTTAAAGTGATACAGATACCAATAGAGTACTTCATTCAATACCCATCATGTGAATAGAAGCTGTGTTTCATTCTTTTCTAGATCTGGGCCCAAAAAGGATTTATTACAGGTATCGTTTGACTAGAGAAATGTCGATACAACTTGGTACTGTGTCGTTTCGGTCAATACCTTAAAAGTACCGAGTGCCGATACCCAACCCTAATCACTATATTGATAAGAGTCCACAGAAGACAAACCAACAAACTCTGTGTATCTTTGCTCCTGTTGCATTTATTCAACTAACGCAGTGCCCAGACAGACATTCCTCGCTTTATAGTTAGATTCTTGTTTTGAAATTCAAATTTCTTCAGTCCACTAACATGTTTGACACAGCCTTTGATTTGACTCAGCAAAAGTTTCAATGATGTGTAAAGTTGTTCCACACACAGACATAAGGTGAACATGAGCGCAGCGACAGATATTCTTCAGATTTGCTGCTTTGATTGGACTTGACACTGTGCTGACATTTGGCAAGGACAATTGATTATTCAATAACTCCTGTCAGGCCATGATAGATCGCAACTGAATCCCAGGCAAGGTGCATTGTCTGCAACTTTTCCTTTAGCAGTTGCTACACGCTGTGCTTTAGTCTGGTGGTAAATGGGCGTAGTTTACTACTGCAGTCATCTGATATCGAGGGATTTGTTTCCTCACCGCAGTTTATTGTGTGTTTATTGATGCGCTGCATGTGCGTGTCACTTCTTACATTTCATTGTTCAATACTCATGATTGAACTACATTGTTTCCCATAGATAGTGTGACCCTTAAGCCCCATGTGGCTACAGTTTATGTCTTGATATATTTTCCAACTGAATCCACCGGTTAAGTCCCATAATTGGAAAAGAGTTTGTCATATTGACTTGATAAACTATAATGACTGATATATGTATTTAAATACTTTTGTTTAATATTCAAATATTTATATTTAGGCCAATGATGGCAGCAAGACAAGAAGCGGCAACGCTGTGTTGCTGTTTGTGTACAAAATGTTAATTTGTTACTGCTCAATGTTTAATTCGGTTTGTTTAAGCTCTTGAACAAATCTTCTGAGCTTGTCCTCTTTTTATCATGAGTGTCCAAACGCTTAAGTTCCCACACCACAAATTAATTCTAGCACACTCTCAAATGCCCCCCAATGTGCCATCATTAAACATTCTTTGAAATGTAAACAACTATTAAACCAACTTCCAAGTGCTGCCGAGCTTGGTAAAGAGCAGTATAAAATGTACTGAGCTTTTTATGATATACATTTTCATTGTAATGCAGTTTACGAGGATAAAACCAGTCTCTCTCAGTTTTGCTACACAGTGCATAGATCTCTACTGTTTTTATCACTGCAGCAGTTATTAGTTGATTTCAGAGTGGCACCTTTGCCACAAGAGGATAGATGGAAAACATTATCTTCAATGGCAATAACAGATGCACCAATGCCATACTCTGTATTGATATCTGCCCTGATGCTTACCTTAATAAACAGATCTGGTATGGCCCGGATGTGACCAATTCACATTAAATGCTGTTTCTTAAGGCCTTTACACATCAAGGGTGTGACAAAATAAACGACACAATAATGTGAAAAACTTGCCTGCGAATATTATATGTTTAATTCTTTTATTGTGAAAGGTAAAAACAGAAGGAGTGGATCTGGTATGTGTTGCCTTTGTCAAGGTTGAAAGGAATAATAAAGTTTGCCATCTTGGTTCAGAATACGGAGCTTCAACCAGTTCCGTACAGGTTGATGCCTTTTATTCGCGGCGGAAAAGCTCGGAAAAAAACGTCCTTGTTCAGAAAATAATTTATGTAGCTTTTTTGTCATATAATATTTGCATTCTGTGTGAAAGTATCATGAGAAAAGCAATAGTTTGAAAAAAATATATTGATATGCAAATTAATCCCATGAAATAAAATGCCCCTGGTATGTGAAGGCCTTTTTGTTACTGTCACTGTAAGAGACAACAACTTCTGTTGTTTTGGCCAGTGCCCCAAAATGGCGTTTTGTTTGTGGTCAACTGATAAAGCCCTCTAGTGGTGTTAGTAGTTATGACCGATGTCCGGTGCGAGCAAAGTAGGAAGTCAGGTGATGTAACTATAGAGCCACAAAGTCTACATAGAGTGCTGCAGGAATGAGTCCTGAAACCCAGAAATGAGTAAGCATTTTTGCACTTCCGGTTCTCTTGTCTCAAAGTTGTTTTTTTTTCTATTAAAGGTTGCCACTCCGAACACTAATCCGTCTTTAGCTTAGTGGTGGTGACATGAAGTCATTCAAACGTGGTGTAGTTCGTTTATAGCCTAACGTCATTCACGAAGATTATCTTTCTGAACAAAACATGTGAGTATCATATCATTTGCCACAGAGTTTATTTTCTGCAATAATCAAAAATCCAATGGAAAAAAATCCCATTGGCTTTTTGTCGAGGGAACCAGTGTGATGCTCACTTCCCGGTTGGCCTACAAAAATACACCATACCTGCAACACTCTTTAAGGAGGAGGTTGAGGTGGATGGATGGGTCAACAAAATGCGGGACTTTCCCGTCTCCTACCAACAGTCAGTGTTGATCTTTAACCATGACCACGATCGTGAATCATATAAATTATTATGGTTTATGAACTTACATAACCTTTTCGCTTAAATTGTACATATTTTAGGGATATGAAGCATTTGAAAACACTCCAAGGAATTACATCACAGTAGGTGGTGGCGGACCATTTTGTATTGAATTTATATTGAGTTCAAAGGATTAGAAAAAATATTGGCAGAAAATGTAAAAAATGTTTTTTTGAACATAATCAGGGTTTTGCAGAATCGTTGAATATTGACGATCTTGTCCAAGATCACATGGTGGCGTTCCATACAGTGCATATTTTAAGTATTGGAATCGGTAGAGAAAAACATTAAATTATTTATAAACATTAAAACAAAATGACATTTTATTGATTATTAATCATGTTTATTGTCTTAAAGCAAAGAGCATTTGATGTCTTGAGTTATATGTCCTGCCTTTATTTAAGCCACAGTATTCCAAAGAATAATATGCCTCTCACTTGCATTTGTATAGTGCATGCTGGTGTGATGAAGATTTATGTATAGATGTAAATATAGTCAGGCCTTGCAGACTACTGCAGATCGCTGGCACCATTTTCATGTTGTTCAAGCTGTAATTACGTTTGCCCCATTTCCCCAATCACTTGATTGTCATGACCACAGCAGCTCAAAAAGTCAAATAAACTCCTGCAGCACTTTATGATGAATGGGTTTGTTATCCATCCACATACAGTATTCCTCAGTAGTTCCATTCTATGCCCCCGTTGTTGCTGAATAAAGAACTTCCTGCATGTGCATTTCAAAGGCTTCAGCATCATAAAAGGAAGCATCAAGTCTCGGATGAAAGCTTCGCTGTTGACTGAAACACCCAGCACCATCCCTTTCCATATCCGAGCTCTCCTCCGATGATGACATATGTTCTAATCATTGGGTCATGTCACATCTGATGCTCTCACCAACATCAAAAGTCCCACGTTGGGATGCAGAAAATTCTCATAGAAGCAGAGGAAGGAGAGGCGAAACTGACTTCCTGGATTGGTTGTGTCAGGGAGGAGAGGAGAACGTTTGACACTTCCTACTCCGCTCTCTCCATTTTTGAAGCCCTCCAGGATACGAGTAGGACCGTGTAGCTGCTCTCTACCTCTGATTAGGGGACATCCACTGGGAATGGAGCCAGTGCAGAAATGGATTGTATTTATATATTTATTTGCATGGGAGAGTCATAAGGGAGACGATGTCAGGAGCGTAGGTCTCGGGCTAGTACAATGCATTTTTTTCACGATATTAATAGATTGCCGCGCAACGAGCAACGTGACCTAGTTAAAGCCTCTTGAATGAGCTTTGTTACTATATGCTGTGCTGAGTGTGGGCCTTTGATTGAATGGAGAAATACTATTGAATCATCCACAGATTTCTGTTGACATGAATGTAGCACTTTTTTCTCTGTGTGTTTCCTACTGCATGAATTCCCAATTGTTATATAGTATCTTGCTTTTTCAATGAAATTTTGCATTAACACTTTTCAGTTCCACATTTTTACATGGGTAATTCCCTGTGTAGGGATGTAATACATGTTGTGCCAAATTGTGTTAAATAAATCACTTATTTTGCAACTGTTCCATATGATTTCTTTTTTCTTGAAATTACCTCGTTATTGTACTAATGTTGTTTTTCTCAAAAATATGTTAACTTAATTCACGAAATGTGTTTTTTTTGTCCAACAGTGACCGTAATGCACTGGGCTCATGGGATCCAAAGACAGACCCGGGGAATTGAGATAAATGCAGCGTTCAACATTTTGTTTCCGCTGGACAGGTAAGTGCAATTTACATGATCTGGTATTTGCTATGCAGAAGAGGATGGTGTGTGTACCTTTTAGAATTCTGAGCCTGAATAATGCAAAGCCCAGTTGGTTCATAGTGTATTGTCATTAAATACAGAGGTCTACAGTCATGGTTGTTGCTATGCTATGCAGCAGCATAACATAATTGTGATTGGGCCCCAGTGCAATATTTTTTTTTGGGCCCTCGCACCAAACACAAGTGCGCACACAAACAACCACTGCAGGGAATTGCAAAGCAGATGGTATGTTTGCATTTTCCAACATAACAATTACATTAGTATAGATTTAAATCCCTGATCCCACTCCATAAACCTGTACTTATAAGCATTAGAAGTTCATCCTACGGGCCTCGCGCTCAGCAAAGTCATTAACAACGCTCGCTTTGAAAGCGCCGCAAAGGGCGAGCAACGGCTGAGGAGTTATCCATACCATACCTCCTCATTTCAATACAAAAGCTTAAATAAGGTGACAGGAGACTGGAGGGAGATTGCTAGGGAGCTGAAAGTTTGCAACAGTACTTGCTGTTGGCTATATTGTGTCATTTCCAGTAAATACCACAATATAAAATATATTTTCTGTTTAAAAAGAACATCGGAAGATATCAAGTCTCCAGTTTCATCTACAGCGCACAGCTGATAGGAAACTACACGGTTTGTTTACATGACGTGACAGAAGTGCATAGTGACGGATTCAGTGTGGACAGAAAGCGTTGGACGTTGAAGTCGGACGCTCGCTCACAATTTTTGAATACATGCAGGAAAGTGATTTTTGGGCCCCTGTGGGCCCACCATTGATATTTACGGCATTGATGCTATGCCATAGTAGCAGCATTCCGACACTAAGGTCATCTGTCCTTGTTATTTTATGTCTGTGCCTATAAAATCAACCCAGATACTGTATGTATAGATATAAAGCTTGTGGGTGATACAGTGACTGTTTACATACACAAAACATTAAGATTTTTGTCCCTTATTCTGAAAAAGACAATACTCCTAATAAACTGTTTACATGTTAAAATAAAATGAATATTCCACTAATATTCCTGTTTATATGCAACCGTACATATTCTTAATAACGTAAAACGCCCCCATGGCAGTGTTGCGATATTTGTGCATATCCAAAAACCTGTCTTTCATAATGTTTAAAAGTATGTGTGTTTCTCCTTTTCCGGCCAGAAATGTGGGCTTTTCTTTTGGGCACGCATCTCTACTCCAGCCTTGAGTGCTGTCGGCTGGTTTGTGTACAATGCACAGAGCTGACCGTAATTCATAATATCCAAACGGAATATGCCGTTTACATGATCCATGTCAAATTCAGAATATTGTCATATTCTGAATAACAGTGGAATATGAATGCAAATGTTGCATTATTAGTAACGCACTTACACAACTCAGTATAAGATGCACTGACCTCTTTAACCAGATTCAGATGGTGACAATACTTATTTAAGTGGCAAAAGTGGATAAACTTTTATGATGAATAGTATTTTCCATTTCTAGCTCAACAGCTGGCTGTACGAACATAGCCAACCGCAGTGTTACATCCCTACAGAGCCACGGCTAGCTAATAAATGGCTATAGCGGTATGTGTACTATGTGTTCATCCCGCTTTTTACTAACTACACTAAGTCCAGGTAATTATGTTCCTTTTTTGGACCAATGTTTTTATACTAGTGACATTATTTCTTAGAGTTTTATTTATGTGTCATACTGACTGAATGAGTGGAGTACTAACTGGCTCAAACACTAAACAATGAAAGAGGGAACGGCAGGTTGATCGCTCTTCCTCTGCCACACACACAGTAACATCCACCTGTTAAAGCCAGTGCCAGCACGCACCGCAGGAACATGGACACACACACACACACACACACACACACACATAACACACCGTCTTGGCCACAGTTCACCTGATCACAGCCCACACACGGAGAAAACATACACATAGCTCCACTTGCCAAACGAATCACAGCGTGTTGTGTGAGAGCAAGTGGATGACTAAGGCAGGGAAAAAAGGAAGTCAAAGCCTTTCAGTGAGAAACACTCAGCTGGTTCTTTGTTGTCTGCAGAGCAGAGTAAACTACATTGTGGTCGCTCTGCTGCCTTATACTTTTACACATTATAACAACTCTTGCCTCCCAGTAGAGCTTTGTCTTCTTCTGTAAGCTCTTTCACATCTGAATATTCACATCCCGCAATATGTTTTTTGTTCCCGGTAGGCAAAATGTGGAGGTAAATATAGTTGAGGTGCATCTTTTTTTTGAGAGATCTCTTTCTCTACTTTCTTTTTGACTTCTCCGTTTACGCCCTCAGCTAACCCTCGCATCCGCATCGCCTACGTGAGCTGGTAATAACTCTCTGCTCCCTGTTCACCTTTTCACCTCTCATAAGGTTCAAGTACTGTGGCACTGTGTGTGCTCAATGCCTGGTACCGCTCCGCCACTCACCTCTTGACCTTATCCAGCGACTTGCATGCACACGCATTCAAGTAAACACCCATTGCTGGTGCACACGCTAAAACATTCACATGCATGGATGTGTGCACATGCGTGTCATGCCGCCTAATGGGCACTGCTCCAGTCGTAGTGGCAGAAGGCTGAAGCTCCTTAAGGGACGTCACACACACACACACACACACAAAACCATGTTACGGAGAAATCTCTGTGGACTTTTCTTGCATCGCTGCTTTTTGTCCCTGAGGGAGAAAAGCTCTCTTTGTCACGACGGGGGTCGCAGTGAACGTTGTTCGTCACAAACATTTATAGCTGCAGAACGATGTGCTCAATTTGAACTAGTGTGTGAAAATTGTCATATTAGTACGTTCAATTAGCACAATCAAAGCATCTTGTCATAAATTGCT
>CAKALG010014649.1:0-31775 GCA_916700815.1 Helicolenus hilgendorfi | reverse complement strand
AGGAGCGCTCTCTCCACTACATCGCACCACTGCGGTAGGAGCAGCAGCAGCAGCAGAAGAGGAAGGACCAACCAGGCACAGTTCACTTGTTCCTGCACGGAAACAACCAGACCATCTCTCTGCTCACTTTATCCCAGAGGAGGACTTTACCTGAGAGGACATAATATAGTAACAGCTCCCTGCAGGGGCAATCCTTACAGCCCCAGTGAGAGCGACGGAGGAACAACTTTTTGCTCCATTTTTGTACCACCACACCTCCTCCGGTAACCTTGGCAGTCAGCAGACGTGTTTATTCTCATGAGAGAATGATGGGACCGCTACTCCTCTCCATCCTCTCTCTGTGTCTGGGCACAGCTGTCCCGCAGCATGTGAACGGTGAGTGTCATAATAAAGTGTCATCATCGTTGTCCAAAAACATTTGAACACGACTAAGCTCCTTTACCGTGGGAGTACTACCACAACCAAACTGATCACCAGCTATCAGAGCATCTTTGCATATTGGAAGTGAATCCGATTAAGCCTCACATGATGTAATGTGCAAAACAATATAATGTGCGTTTCTGGAGAGAGCCTGTGGTTGTTTGCGGAATATACCAGCAGCCTGTCAGCGCGGTTTGGCAACAGAAAACTATACTAATCCGTGTGCACGACTCGTTGGTTTAATTGGTTTGCTTGCGTTTTTTTAAAGGACACTTGTTTGAGTCGATCGAACAGAAGAATCGATGTTTTATCCGTGCGTAATAAGGGTGCCAAAATCAGTCATCAGTGCATCAGGCGCGCACATTTTAAGGTAGAAACGTGCACTGCTCTAGTAGATTTGTGCGCCTCACATGATGATGATTTTCAGCTGTTTGCTTCCAGATGATAAAAAGAAGCTCTGCTTTGTCCAGATAAAGCCCCAGAAAGGAAGTCACTTTCCCCTCTTTAACAAACTGAATTAAGAATAAAAAATACAGAAAGATGTGTCCAAAATGTGGGCTTTTTTAGACAGACCCAGATGCTATCACTAAGAGGCAAAGAGAGCCTCCTCTGTTAGTTGCATCAAGGCACCATTATTGACTAAGATGACACCAGGAGAAGGTCAGCTGTGCATAGCAAGTGTAATGTGGAGTCTTTGCCAGAACTGTCAGACACTTTATGTATAGAGAGGAGATTGTTGACGGCATATATATATTCACCTGACCGACTGGATCAGCATTCAAATCATTTCACACACACCCCCTCCTGTCCTTTGCACCTCCAGTTTCTGGTGATAGGAGTATTCAAGCTCCTGCCCGCTGTATATATGTTCCAGTACTGTACCTGTGGGATGTGTGGAATGAAAGAAAGCAGTGGAGCCCTTATGGAAGTGGGTCATGCAAGCCAGCCGTCCTGCCTCTATTCATTTGGCAACATGCTCGCCTCAGGAGCCACACATGTCAGACAGACCTCAGTCTCTACACCAGCAGAGTGCCTTTAGCAGAGTTTCTTAGGCTCCCTAAGCCTCGCAGTGTCAACTCCGAATCAGCCGCTGCAAGACATAATACTCCCTGGTAGGCTATAGCTGGCATAATGGATGCAGAAGAGAAGCAGGGAGCTGTGGTGCCCGTGGGTCGACTTGTTTCGAGGCTCAGCGAGTTAAAAATACACCCTGAACGTGTCCCTCAATTAATCTCATCCCAGTTAGATTTGCAGTATTGTAAAGGGATTTTTTGCCCATCTGTTTCCAGCTGTAACCCCATTCACAGCGAGGAGCTGGTTTGAGGAGGAGACGGAGGTGGATGGAGGCTGTTAACAGTGTTTGATCTGTATGTGTGAGCATCCTTGGTAACACCTGGCAGCTATTTTAGCAACATAACTGCTCTGGACTGCCGGACTGGACGGAGCTCCAAAGGTCCAACGGCATTCAAACTCTCCATCATAAAGAATGCATCGGGATGGATATAAATTGTTTTCTACTGTACAAAAGCTACTTACCTTTAGTGCTTGCTCAAAGGTAGCAGGTGTCTTCAGAGGCAGCTGCCAACAAACACTCTATTGAGGGTGTCACAGGGCGCCTCTGTCCGCTGAGACAAATTGATGGGGTAGAAACATTCGCCTTCAGGTAAAACAGGCTGCATTGTTCCAAGTCACTGTGCAATACATCACTTCCTCTGGTTGGTTACTGGTGCTGACTCTCACACATTGTTTGAGATCCAGCCTGTCCGCCTGGACAAAGCACATGACTGCACCAGTGGGCCCCTCTCTGTATGTAAAGATGCTTTTGTGCTTGTTCAGAGAGTCCGAGTTTGAATGCATTTTATGCATCTCTCAGTCTCAGTCTTGTTATAATGGGCCGCGCAATTAGTGCCTTTTAGGCAAATGGACAGCCATCTGGAGGGGTGATGGGATTGCCTGCTATTGGTGAATCATGATTAGTGTTAATATTGTTGGTCGCTGTTCATTTCGCTCAAAGATTTCAACTCACTTAGCACAGTTGAAGAAGTTTGTTAAACACCATGCGCTGATGTAGAAACATTGTGATTGTGGGTTTGGATTGGCCTGAACGTCATGCTCACAGACTGTAGATTTTGCTCAGTTTAAAACTTGAGGGAAAGACTGACAGAAGGCTACTTCCTCGCTGTGCAGGAATGGCATCTGGTACATTTTCGGATAAACATGCTGGATGTAACTTAATACTGCTTGAGATATCATGGGGGCCATGGAGCACCGACAGCGTGGTACAGACTGATGGTTCATGTCCGAAGGGGCGTTTTTTTTTTCGCGAGGGATCGCTTCGCTTCCCAGCGTTGGACGCTTGATGGGCTGCCACTAGACACAAGGCTCCTGATTGGATGAATGCTCTCCCTTGTGGGCTGCTGCTCCCAGCTTTCAAACCGGAACCAACATGGTGGCTCGTTTAGAAACGTTTTTCTCTTATATCATGAAAATAGTTCACCGAAATGTATTTCTGAAAACATTTTATGGAAGAAATAAGCCACACAGCTGCTGAATCTGTCTTTATTTTAGATCGACGGTTTGGTTAAAAGTTTCTCGGGAGTTTCCAGAGGCGGCGAGTCGTGCCGGATGCCCCTGATTTTCATAAAGTAACCTAGATAAAGTAACTCGATGCAAATAAAGTTGTAGCCAACGTAACGCCTTGTCTATCCAATCGCGCCACCACGCTACCAGAATGCATTGCATGGCTGCTTACATGGACAATGAATGGCAAGCGTGGAAAGGACGGAGGCTGTGGACATGTACCATGACTCACTCACATATCCCCGGATACATTATTTTACTACACTATATGCACAGTGGGCTGTAATTGGCATGAGTTATATGATGTATTGGTCATTGTAAATATATATTACCTCAGATTTGTAAAGAAATCACTGCAGCAGTGCAGTATTGGCTAGAGCTGCAGCAATTAGTTGATTAATTGTCAAACAACAGACAATTTATCAATAGCTGTTTGATAATTGATTAATCCTTTGTCATTTTTCAAGCAATTTTTCCAAATATTTGCTGGTTAAAGCTTCTCAAATGTGATGATTTGCTGCTTTCCTGTGTCATATCTGATTGCCAAATTGATATTTTTGGCTTTTGGTCAAATAAAACAAGCAGTCTGTATTTATTATCTTACGCTTTGGGGAATTATTAACAGGCACCTTCCTCTGACATTTTATAGACAAAACAATTAATCAAGAAAATAGAAATAATCATTTCTTGCAGCACTAGTATTGGTCTTGTCTTCAAATGTCCTTTTATAATTAGCTTTCTTACCTTCGGAGACAATAAACATCACTAAGTTTATTGTTGAATTGTCTTTGGTTTACTTTAAATTAAATGCTTTTAAATGGGCTGCCCCCATGCATAAATAAAAATAGAGCTTGTGTTTGCAAACAGTTGGGAATCTTAGTAGAAGATGTTCTCCCTAAATGCATGCAGACGATAGCGACCTATCTAAAAGCTCATTACATTTACTGGCCACTGAAGGTCACGGCGGATGGATAGGTGACTTTTAATAACAAAGACTGGCAACCCCCCTCTACAGTGCCCTTCACTCTGGTTTTAAATGGCACTGTCTTCAATCAGCCGAGAGAGGTCAGACCTCTGTCAGATCAGCAGTTGTGATAACCAAAGGAATGAAAGTAGCTCATTGGACGACAACCCACACAAAAGGAAATTAGACGTGGGTTATCGGAACGTAGGGATCAATCTTTCTCCTTCTGCTGTGAAGACATTGGCTACTGTCTTTATTTCTACATGTTTGTGGGACTTGATTGGGCTATTCATTGTCAGTGCAGATGCTCTTTAATCCCGTTAATAATCAAAGGAGAGTTCATTTGACTCCTCTGCTGACAAGTTAATGGATGCAGAGCTATTTGTCTTTGCCTGTGTTGCCCTGCCTACATTTTATGCTTGACTTATTGGGAGGGCACTAGAGGGACGGTTACAGAGGTTGTAAGGACGCAAGCAGAGTTAGTGCTTACCAAAGAACTTTAATAAGGGCAGCACAATGGTAAAATAAGTTGTTTGAACCAACACACCCTTAACTCAACTGACTAGTCATAAGTGTCTCACTCAACTAAAATATTGGCGTTGGCTTCAGGCCCAGTTCTAGATTTTCAAGGTGACTTGCGGCTTATCAACTCTGCAATTGCACATCAGACAGTGAAAAGGAACAGTGTGAAAAAAGACGAAAACAAAGACCAATCTGCAGTAAAAAATAGCCTCTTTTCACACAAGACTTTTCCCCTGATCCTTAAATCAATGTCTGATGTTTCTATTCGCACAACTCTGGAAACATTGTTTCTGAATGTTCCCAGACATGTTAAAGGTCCAACATTTACTAAAAGCAGCGTGTAACATTATGACGGCTGCCATAAGCAGCGATCGTCTTAGCGTTTTATTAATGCCACTGTCAAAATTCAGACCGCAGAAAAGGCCCTCTGAAACAGTAAAGAGATTATATGAATGTTTCGTTTGTAGTGTCATTTCATGTCGAGTGTTGGTCTGCTTCACTTTTTTTTCAGCTAAGAACATGCAGCAGCACATCCTTTTATAGTTTGAGCGTTCAGAAGACCACATGCTGGTTTTTGAGTAATCCCACTGGGTCACGATTAATGACTCAACTTTTAGAGGCCGGAGCTGGTCCACAGTGCAGGCTCACAGTGTGTGTGTGTGGCAAAAACATTACAGATAATGAAGTCATACGATGTCTTGTTTGAAATGAGCTGTAACACATTGTTTGGGATTGTTCATGAGGCTCGCTACTTTCTACTCACTAAAAAGAAATATTACATTAAGTGAAAAGCCATCCAGACAGAATACATGTAGCCTGAAGTAGACAATGTAATTTTATGTTACAGTTGGCCTTAAATTGTTATTTAGACAAATCATTTTAACATGCAACATGCAGCAAGTACAGGTTCAATAGCATTTATACAGTATAGTAGAGTACAGTGCACTATTCAACCAGAGCTGCAATGGTTACTCAATTAGTTGTCAACTATTAAACTAATCACCAACTATTTTGATGATCAATTAATTGGTTTGAGTAATTTAAGAAAAAAAAAGTAAAAATTCTCTGATTCCAGCACTTAAATGTGAATATTTTCTGGTTTCTTTACTCCTCTGTGACAGTAAACTGAATATCTTTGAGTTGTGGACAAAACAAAACATTTGAGGACGTCATCTTGGGCTTTGGGAAAACACTGATCGACATATTTCACCTTTTCCTGACATTTTATAGACCAAACAACTAATCGATTAATCGAGAAAATAATCAACAGATTAATCAACCATGAAAACAATCATTAGTTGCAGCCATGTGTTTATCATTACTGCACAGTATAGCTAACTTCACTGTTAAAAGAAGGTTGATATGTGGCAGAATGGTGATTTAATGACTAAATCCGTATTGACACTTTACTTTAACCCACTTTAATGTGGTGTTGAAATTACATTTTAAACTTGACATTGAACATTCTTTGAAATGTATCTTGATGCCAGAAATTCAAAGCTTATCATTCCACTGTTACTCAGCCAGGACTATAAGCCGCGTAAAAGAACAGCACATTTGTATTCACTCACATACATTTGCTTCTGGCTGCACCTGGGGAATATGGCTGAAATTATTCTAATTTTTCTTTCACATTGTTATATAATTTAATTATATACATTTATCGCAGTGTGCGTGCTATGGCTTAATATAGAGGGCAGAGTAATTACCGATTAAACTCAATGAGTTCACATGCAAACACAAACATGGGTTTATGTCCAATTAAAGTGTCAACACTGCAGTGCCTTCATAATGCTTATTGCAATAAGAAGCATTAGGCTATATTGTAATGAAGCTTTATAGTTCTATAGAAATAACATTTGAGGTGGTCAGGGTGCATTGGGCTAATTGCATTAGAAAACATTAGTTTAGACTTATCTAGCATCCGCAGAGTAGCCTGGCATCATCAATAATGATATACATAAAACAAAACTCAGTCAAAACTGAGTGCATGTCTGGACTGTGCATGGTGAGTCTAAGAATTTGTGGCTAAATTGTTACACAAATAGTCAGTGGTCATGTCTATAATGTTAAATCCAGCGGTACATGTACACCAGGATTGGTGAGGATAAGTGGCCATTCAAGCGGTGACGTACCCTATCGTGTAATGCACCTGATTGAAACGGTCAGCAGAAAACCAGGGACCGAACAGGAAACAACATAGCGGCCTGATCGTAGTTATTCCATCTAAACAATCCGCCAAAATCTACTTCTGAAAACATTTGAAGCGAGAAATAGGCTATGCGACTGCTGAATCTTATTTCATTTTAGAACTAGGCCACCTAGTTTGACAGCTTGGTCCAAGTTTCGTGAGCAAGACGCATCGCGCTAGACGGGCTCATTTGCATAAAGGACTGTTCCCCGCCGTTTCATTTTGAAAGAGCAACAGCCAATGAAACTCCAACACTCGGCCAATCGTGTAAGTTTATCACTCGGTCAGTCATTCTCTCAGTCAGTTACTCAGTGACAGACTTTCGCATTTGAAGAGTTGGCCCTCGGCGGTCCAGCCAAAAATCACAACTCGATTTAGATTAGAGCTTTTATGCTGCGTTCCAGACGACTTGAACTCGAAAATTTCCGACATCCCACTAGAAAAAGTACAATGGAGTTTCATACTTGGGGGGCAAATCCATCTACCCCGACTTCAAGAATAAGCAGTTGTCTGACGCCACACAACAATGGCAGCACCCATGTAAGCGCACATCGTAATTAGTAAATGTATCAACTAATGGGCAATGTTAAGCATATTTGGTTGTATTTAATTAAAGTAATACATACTATCATATAGTGAAACCTGTTCTGCATGTAAATTGATGTCTACATACGTCGCCATGTTACTAGGTAGCTCTGGTTGCAGTAACCGGTCTCTGAAAGCGTCATGCCTCATTTTTCTTCCTCTGATTAATATCTATTTGCAAGGAGGCTGAACTGCTGAGAGTTATATTGTGTGAACACTTGCCAAGGAAACATCAGTTTGTCACGGTCAGCTGTGTTTTTTGTTTGGCGACGTGCACCTGCGATGTTTGGAGGTCAAAAGTTGGAAATTTCAAAAGGGAAATTCCGACCTCCGCCATTGACTGGAACGCAGCTTTAATCTGAGAAATGTAGTCCAAATAATGTGACTGGCCTTGTTTCTAAAGCTGCATTCCTTATCCTCACTCTGCTTCTTTTGCTTCTACATGAAAGCACAAATTTCATCATTCTCCGTTCTTGTTACACATACACACATACTTTCCTTTCACCCACCCACCTATATCTGTCGGCCTGTCTGTCTGTTATTTGCAAATACAAACAGCCTACATATCAGCTCTGTGCATGCCAACTCTACCGTCTTTTCAATATAATTTAACAAGCAGCTCCAACTTAGACAGCCTAAGTATTAATTAAATAGCTGCACCAACAATAGGGCCCTGTAATTACCGTATAAATGAATCGCTTTTGCTTTTTTAATTCTTTTGTTTTTAAACACCTGCCTCTACACAAAAAGTGAGTCATTCTGTGGAGATATCTCTAATGGCTAACGGCTAATGTGTGTGTGTGTGTGTGTGTGTGTGTGTGTGTGTGTGTAGGAAGGGAGTTTGGAGGCAGGAATGCAAAAGTCACTGACAAGCATCAGTGTTGGGGTAACGAGTTACTGGTACATATTACTTTTAGCAGTAAGGAAGTAATGTAACGTTACTAATAGGATTTCTGTAATATTACGTTTACATAACAAGTACCCCGTTATCACCGGTTATTATTTTCATTTTCTCATTCATTCACACCGCGCCACTTCCTCCAGTGCGCCACAAGAAAAAAAACACTATAAGGCAAAGGTTTTCAATGAGAATGAAGCACTTTGCGCGCTGCTTTTGCATTACTTATCACCTTGCATTTATCCGCTCTGTGCGCGTCGCGTTTTTACAGGAAAAATTCCACTCAGAGCGGAAAAGCGCCTCATTGTGGTGACTTTGGCTGGATACCTGGAGCTATATGACTTTACCAACAGTAGATACCATGATCTGAACAGACAACAGCAGGAGGCAAATTACTGCGGTACTTGAGATTTTAGGTAAGTTGTTTTCATTAATTTAAACTGTACTATTAATTATTTGGGTCACGTAGAGTTAATGGTTTGTAACAAGGTAACGTTAGTACTCATTTGGTGGTTGCCTAGCAACATATTAAATAAAAAAGATGCATCAAACTGCAAAAGGCAGCAAAGGCTGATCGGGCAACAAAAAGAAAGTGCGGTGCGCCTCGCGTTTTCCAGCTGAAAAACATGCTTTGTCTGATCAGGGCCTTAGTGGGTGATTTTTATACAAAGTGGTTAAAACTGCATGTGAATGGAACCAGGCTCCATCTAACAGTAGCTCTTGGACGAGGCAATGATATTCACTGTATTGTTGTCTCCGACGGATTGTGTCATACGACCATATCTTCCTCCTTGCTCTACTGTCAGATTGAGCGGTGACAAACTCACCCATACAAAGTCTGAGGACAAGCATCCTGTGTTTGGTGCTCATGGTGAAAACAGAATGTTAAATAGATAGTAGCCCAAATAGGTAATAAAAATCAGGGTGGATTATCATTGCATTCCTTATGCGAGCCAAGCACAGCTTCTGTATTGTAGTGGGAGAGGATACTGAATGCTCTGGACACACCCTGTTTTTTGTCAGGAGAGTGTCAGAACAGCATCGGCCATTCATTATCATTGGCGGCCATGAGTGAAAGAGTCCACCTTTCCACAGCAGATCAATAAGCCGAATAAATTATTTTGGATTAAGTGCAGAACTGCAGCAGCCTGTACATCTGAGGAGGTGTGAGCAGTCTCAGCCTGTTTAAGCTCTATTGTGAGACCAAAGCTTTAAGACAGTGAGATTAAAAATGAAATGTCATTTTTCAGAGTTTAAAGCTTGTACATGGATGGATGAATGACGCATAGACCTTTGAATGTTTGAATGTTTTATCTTTACACAAAAAAGCCCGCTCCTGACACATTTTTGCGATGTACTGTAATATCTGCTGTGTGTGAAGATATAAATGTCTTTTATACCTGTAATTTATATAGTTTTCCATCTCTCAAAGACTCTTTCATAACAATGTGTGTGCGTGTGTAAGGCTTTCAGTTTTACGGCATTTTTATGTCAGGTGTATGTAGGCCATCCAGTCTCAAGTTTGTAATGAGAGGAGATTTTGGAGGGTAATTTTTCAAATACACCCAAAGCTTGCAACATCCATGCTTGTATTTATTGGACCAGCATGCTTCAGACTAAAGCTAAGCCTGCTTTAGTCAAAATAAGATTGAGGAGTTAAAGCAATGAGCTTTACTTTGGTCAGATAAAGTCTCTCCGTTGGGCTCCGGTACGCCACTGCATTTTCAATAAGCCCAATCTACTTATTTGAGATCAGATGGGTGCAGGTAGCTTAAGTTCTTACTTCCAACAAGCCCTAAGGAGATGTGGGCTTCTTATTCTTATTCATGAGTCCCTGTGTTACAGTCTACACACCACCAGAGTCAAAAAGGGAACTCAAATTATTAACCCTTTTCTTCTTTTGCATGAATGCCACAGAAGCTACAAAATACATCTAAATGAGTTCATCTCAATGAACTAAAAAGTAGTCAATGGTTGACGATATTGCTCAAATCTCAAACCATCTTTCAATATTTCCTTTCCATCCATTGGTCGTTCTGATTATCTCTTTCTTTTTCCTCACTCACCCCAATAATGAGTAGAAACAGGCCTTGTTTTAGGATTTGTTTGTGCATTTCATCTCATTCCCAGACTCATCAGCTCTGTAGTTTACTGCATTTTAAATTATATACACTTATATTTGATTGTGTCAATACATGTACTGATGATGCCTTGTTCTTTTCTGTGCATGTGTCTGTGTGTGCAGTTGTGTGGGTTCGTGTGCTCGAAGCTGGGAGAGCTAACCCAGAAATGTCATCACGCAAAGTCTAGGCAGCAATTCTGGCTTTTTAACAGTGTGTGGATGTGCATCCGTACTTCACTCATTTGCCAAAAAACAAAAACAACATCCCATTATTTATAATGTCAGCCGGCCTGCTTTTACACTAAATTGTGCTGAATGCCAACAAGGGGGTGTTTGGTGAGTGATTGAGAACAAGAAGGAGTATATCTGTTAAAAGAAATGTAAAAAAAAAATGTTCTTGATATGTTTTTTGATATTTACTATCTCTATATGCCAAATTCCAACTGAAAGCACGTTTTATCAACTCAGATATGAACCAACTGCCCTGGACTAGCGCCAAGTACTTTTCAGAATGGTTATTTGAGGTTACGGCATAAAGTATATGCTATCCATCAATAAGTGCATTTTTTTAAGATAAAATATCTCCAGTCCAGATGTTTTAGATTACCCTTGGGGGATGTTGTATACCAGGCAGGGGAGTAGGGGACGGAAATCACCTTTAATGTTCAATGAACAGCAACCACTCACCTTCAAACATCTAAGTAAAGCCCATTAGAAAAGTCACAGTTCATTGTCACGTAATTGTTAGGTACATGTATGGAACTGATGATTAGACTGCTTTTATTCTCCGAAATCTTCTTTTCAGGGGTGTAGGGGCAATTATAGGCCAACAGAAGCCCTGATAAATAGAAACATGTCGGAGGCAGCGGAAACAAGCAACAAGGCAGCCCTTAGTCACTCAGATGGGCACTGAAAGACAGAAAGTGGCAAAGCGCTACTGGTCTCCCTGACTCAGTGACAGGAAGAGGTTGAATGTAACTAAATGCCAGCGGGCAGTGATGCGGTTTAACAATGGGCATTATTCAGCAAACCGAGGACAAGCTGATTGTTGCTGTAGCCACTTCTCTAGGTTATATCAATGTTTATTTACAGGGACACGGGTTAAAAGAATGGGATGGATTTATTACGGAAAAAATATCACTGTATTAAAAGATAACAATGTCTCTGGGAACACATTTAAAGGGGAACTGTGCCCATTTTCAAAATTCATACATGTTATTCTTATGATTTAAGACGGTCCAAAAAATATTAGTAAACATGAACAACTCTCTCCCCAATCCAAAAACTAGAGTGCTAAAACTCAAACTTGTGATGTCATAGAGTATAAAGTGTGGAACTTCCATAGACAATGAATAGGGAGAGATGTTCTAGATCAGCTATTCTCAACCACTGGGCCGGGGCCCACTGGTGGGCCTCAGAGAGCCACCTAGTGGGCTGCAAAGGTGCTGCCAAATGGTTAGATTAACCGCTATCCTGTATTTGAGAGTTATAGCGGGCTCACTTTTAAAGCTAGGTTTCATATGAAACTACAAAAACCTAAAGAATCCATCGGTACCAACCATGTCGTGCTAGCTTGACAAAAAGGAGGCTAAATAACGCTCCAAAGTAATGCTAAATTTTGGTGAGGAAAAATTGCCATGTCCATTTTCAAAGGGGTCCCTTGACCTCTGACCTCAAGATATGTGAATGAAAATGGGTTCTATGGCTACCCACGAGTCTCCCCTTTACAGGCATATGTATAACAGATGCAGTGACACAAAATCGAGCAATTTTTGGGAAGGTGGTCCTCGGAAATTTTTTAACAAGCGGAAGTGGGCCTCGAGTTACAAAAGGTTGAGAACCCCTGTTCTAGATGACACTGAGAGCACCCAGGGGAACATTTTTTTTCACAACTGACAACACTACAATAGAATAAAGCTCATTTGGGTATAAAAAAAGACAAAATCAGTCTCCCATTCATTGTCTATGGAGGAACTTTATACCCCATGACATCACAAGTTTGAGACTTTATGGTTTTTGGCTTTGATAGAGAGTAGCTCATCACACATATTGATTAAACTCTCCATGGACAGAAAAGCCCACAAGGAAAAGCAGACACACTGGTGGTGATAAGATGCAACTACCCTGAACGTGTGACACACACTAAAAAGTTTGCTGCAGGTGTGATCACCTCAAACACCCCCATACACCTGTCTTTGTGTCTGTCATTAAGGACTCGAGAGCCTGAAGCCAGGTACACCCTGCACACACTGTCTGTCACAGGGCCAGCAGAGATAGACACACAGTCTCACCTTCTGGCAGTTAGGCAGTAATTAAGTATACATTATCACATAATCCATCAATTAATTATTATGCATTTTTGTGTTTTTAAAACGATGAGTGGAATTATAATACAGGAAGCTGTATGAATAGATGCAGTATTAGTCAGTCACCGTATTGTGCAGCACTCAGAAGGAGAGACAGGACAAAAGACATTAATTCAATAATAACCCAGCAGTTACATGAATGGCAAAGATTCTTTAACTACTACGCTGTCTTTGGATTGCCATTTAATGACATTTGCTATAACATTAACTTGAAAAGGACCACCTGAGCTTTATTCATGAACTGCACAGATGTCTAGACCTTATTTATAATTTATTGAAATGTTTATTTAAAGAAATATTGCTCACACTTTGCTGTTCTACATCCAAGCTAATTCCACTGACATCATGTTGAGTGCAGTCTTCTATTTTGCTTCTAAACCAGGTAGTTGGACAGTGTGGTCTCTGTATAATTCACCACTGTTTGAGATATGAAATATTTACAAGTGTGATCTTTCTAACCTGCCTCAGTTGTTCTAGGTACTGTATAGGTGTGCTCCACTGCAGATGCAGGCAGACTGAAGTACACTGTGAACAATATATGCATGTAAATCTTGTACTGTGTCTTAGTGTTGAAGCTGTGAAGAGTCTGACAAGTTCAATTAGCAGTTCAAAAGTTTAAATCACAGAGCGTATTTTTAACCAAGTTCAAAGCATTGAAGAGGGATCTTTGTGGGATATCTCACTCTGTCTCTCTCCCTGTCTTCTTCTAAGTTATAATTATAACACATCAAACCACACCTCTAAGGTGGCTGCTGCAGCTGGGTGAAGATTTGGCTTGATGCTATGAATAAAATCATAGCTTTTGCCTGCACGGTGTATTGGACTTGTTTGTTTGATCGTGGACCGTGTGCTCATTTTGCAGATGCATGCTTGTTTATTTAAAGGACCCCATTAGCTGATGCCATGGCGATCAGCTGATCTTCCTGGGGTCCACATTGCTTGCTAGTTTGTGTCTAATGCCTGTGTGTTTGATTTGGTTGTCCAGTTATACATCAGTTACTTATTTACTTCATTTTCCACTGAACTGATTTATTCAGAGACACAAAATAATCACTGAAAAGTAGCTTCAGTGTAACATTTTAACAACCGTGACTGTACATCATCACTCGTAAAGCTCCTGTACATTGAGCCTTGTCTCGCTCAACACTGTGGCTCTTTGAGGTAGAAGTAGCGCCTGCTACATGAAATTCACTGACCAAGGAGTAAGCAGGATGAAGAAATTCAATTTGTCGAGGCCTGCCCTTTCCCAGTACACACAATGCACAGCTTAGGCCAGCGGGTGTGAAGTGTGAGTGGAACAAGGATCAGAAGATATCTTGTAGCTACTTCTTTATGTACTTCTAACATGCATACAGTGTAATAGAGCAACATCACATATAGCTTCACTTGTAATATTTCTCACAGTTTAAATTGCCAAGTCTGACCTTAAGCAAATAAGCAATAGTAATGTACAGTACTGTATGAGAGACCTGCTATGCATTGAGACAGTGAGAAGTGGTGCAGTGCAATGTGTAACATGGTGTGTTATGTGGGAGATGACACTCAAAAGAGATTTTTTAAGGAATAGAACGACATTTTTCGGAAATACGTCCTTTTTGCTTTGTTGACAAGCATTAGATGAGAAGATCGATAGCATTCTCATATGTCTGTTTAATATGAAGCTTGTGCCAACGAACGGTTAGCTTAGCTTGTTTCTCATTTGTTTAAAGCCAAATTTTAAAATCACTTTTCTGTTTCACAAGGGATTATGTGAAGGACTGTATCATGAAGCGTTAAATAGCAAATCATTGTTTGCCATCACTTTGATTAATGTAAAGATTAAACCAATGAGGTATATGTATAGTGAGCTTTAAAGGTGCTGGTAAGTGTGTTTTGGTTCTTTTTGGACAGAACCGGGCTAGTTGTTTACACTTGTTTTCATAAGCTAAGCTAACTAGCTACTGGCTCCAGCTCAGTGGGCTACCTCCGGGTCTGAGAAGAGAAGTGCTGAAGTGCCTTAAACTTGCATTCTTTCTAATAGCCAGCAGGGGGAGACTCCTCTGGTCTTATTGTATAGACGTCTATGAGAAAATGATCCTACTTCTCACTTTTTTTGTTACCTCAGTAAACATTGTAAACATGATTTCATGGTCTCAATCGTGTCCCATGCACGCTCGTGTGTGGCTACGCTGTTCAGACAAGACTCCAACACAAACTATGCGGAAGCACCAAAACCGCAAAGTTATATCTAGTGAAGCCTGTCTTGCAAAACAGTCAGAGGACGCGGGGGAGACAGTAGCTTTGGTCTCCAGGGCTGGAGTCTCTGCTGTACTCTGCTCCTCTGCCTGCCTGCCTTCACTCACACACTGCGCTCGTTCTTGCGCCTTCTCGCTCCACTCTCACGTGCATGCACGCTCACTACACACTGCAGAAGAGTTAGTTTAACACTGACAATATCTAGTGAATGTACAGTGGACGTTTGTGCAGAAATAAATGCTGCAGCTCCTCCAGACCAACAGAGGTTTCCCATGTCTTGTGAAGTGACGAGGCTCCGCAACGAGAAACGTTATTGTCTCCGACCAAAACTCCGATGTCTCCCCTGTCCCCTGCGGCCGCGGTTTGGAGGCTGAGGCTTGAAAAGACAACACTAGGATCAGCATTGATTCATGGAGAGACCTTCTAACTGCCACAGGTGTCGCTGTTAACAAGCAATTTCAGATTCTGACAAATAGTCCCTTTAATTGTAACATTTTGGTCACCTAAAAATATCTTAAGCGTTCGGTGTACTTAGCTCCATGCTCTTGAGTCACAAGAAAACTGGTTGCAAGAAAACAAGATGGCGACGGGCAAAATGCCAAACTCCAGGCTCCAAAACGGCAGTCCACAAACCGATGGGTGACGTCATGGTGGCATGTCCACTTATACAGTCTATGCTCCAGCTACATGTAGAACAGTGAATAAGCATATTTCCCAAAATGAAGAAACATGTAATAATAATATGAAAATTATACTACATACTGTACACACACGCATGAATTTGCCGTACTAGTGCATCCTTTGTGAATTTTGAATCATAGAGTTGCTCAGTCACAGAGTGTGTTTGTGTGGCATAATTTCCCTTTCATCCAAAATGCCACATGGAAAACATCAAGACAACAAGAGAGCTAATGAGGCAAACATTTAACGAACAGGGTCACAGAAATGCCTTCATGTGCTGTTGAATATGCATTAATCCTGTGAATTAGTGACACAGTTTTCAAGTAAAATGCCTTTTCCCCCCTCGCCCATTTTTTCTTTTTTTTTTCTTTCCTCGCCTGTTAATCTGCACTAGCACTTTCCATCACAGACACCTTCCTCTTCAGCGGGTGCTGTGAAGATTCAGATGAGATGTGAGCTCCACTTCTTTATACATGTTTGATGAATCACTTTATGCCACTACTGGGAAACAAGCATGGATGTGGGAGATCTTGTCTGGGAAAAAAGGTACAAAAGATGGGAGGTTTCCAAGTTTGTAATGAGGCTAGCGAGGCTCTCCTGGCTCACGAGCAAACTAGGGCATATGTAATGAGCGTGCAGAGAAATGAGGGGGTGGGGGGCAGAGAGAACGGAGAGAGGCACCTTGCAAAACTGAAATGAGCCACAAGCTCAGCTGTCCAGTGGGTGTTAGGAGGAAGGAGGGGTCGATCATACTGTAGCTCCCATTCAACCAGAAATACTGAATGAATTTGATAATTACCACTCCCTTCAGACCTAAAGTGTGTGTTTTCACAGTAACTCATTTAGCAGGGCATACATAATTTCTATACATCTATAATATTTTTATATGGATAGTGAAAGATCCAACAGTGCTTGTCGGTGGAAGAAAGCACAAATATGAACAGAAGGTTTAAGAGACGACCATTATTTAGGGTAGAAACCATTCAAAATCTATGATTTGTTCAACATAGTTTTGCACTGACACGATCATGTATGTTATGTCATCACAGTCCTAAGCAATGCTGCTAAATATGTCTGTAAACAATAATAAATGATAATAATACACAAACCTGATTTGAAAACTGCATTTCCAAAGTGACATTACTCTCTCCATGTAATGGCATTATTGAAAAGAATACTGTGAAGTCTTTATGAGCTATAGCTGAAGCTGAAATAGGATGCATATGAATTATGTTAATTAACACAATCCATCATAGGGCCTTGATGTATTTGTTTCTTTGCCAGTCTGATTTACAACAGATGGAGATTCAGACACACCAACAATTATTTTTGGAGATTTATTTTGGTAACCATAAGATTTATCATTAGAAATAACTTAAACGAGAATAGTACATAATATAATTTGGCATGTTTTTGTGTTAAGCTTGTCTTCCTTTTATATATAACTACTGATTTCATAGTTTGGGTCTTTCTTTTGTCGAAGATCTTATTTGTTAACTCCGTATTCCTGCCAATTGTGTAATAAATACGTCGTTCTGGCTTAAGGCCTGTCAATGTCACGCCATGTATTTTGTACTGACTGCAATGCAAATGCATCTCTGTGTAAATGCTACGCTTAGAGCTAGTGGCGTAGAATAAAAGGGAGAAAGACTACCTCTGGAGGGTGGGAGGGGAGGTGGATGGGTCCAACAAACACAGGACTTACAACCAGGAGGCCGGTATTCAAGACCGGTATTTTGTAAGTTGCGTTAGTGTTATTTGTCATGTGTTTTGTAGTGATGTTTGTGGCGTGTTTTCCGTACTGATGTTACGTTGTTTCTGTACATGTTTTACTTAGTTTACATACTAATTTGAAGCCCAAAGATGATATTTTTCCTAAACCTAAATGGTTTTCTTGCCTAAACCTAACTGAGTGGTTTTGTTTCCCCCTTCTGGTAGGCTACTGCATCTTCATACCACACATGTAGTATTCACGCCTCTACGAGGTAAAACGTGACACTGACACGCTATCCTCTGATGGGTCTATTGCACACTTTGGCATGATATTGAGTTGAAATAACCATGTAACAATATTAGCAGTGTCATAAAATCATCATCAATTGAACTCCACTATTAACCTAAAGGGATAGTAAACCTAAAAGAAACACTCCCAGCAGTTAACTTGCTTCTGAGCAGTTTTTATCGCTTGCCTGCCGAGGCAATCACACATCACATAAAATAAATATATTTACAATGTAAGACCATCTGAGCGCGGTCAGAGGTTAGCTTGGTGTGTTAGACCTGGATGATAGTATATGTTACTGAGCCTTCAGTGTCATGGGATGATGCTATATATGAAATAAAAATGCTCAGGTACAGTGTGTCGTGTTGGATCTGCGGGGTTGGACCATCTGGGCTTCGCCTCGTGGAGGTTTGCAGCCGAAGGTTGCCAATTCCAGTTTCCTACATGAATGAGGCATTCATAAAAGGGGCATGATGCAGGCAGTGAATTATTAACCCTGCATTTATATTAGGTGGTGCTACTACATCTGCCTGATGGTGATTTATAATAACAGCATTGCATAATATCCCTTTTAATCACATTATGTGAGTTAATATAATCCTTAATATATATTTCGTGCATCTAAAATGTCAGCATAGTTTTGGAACCATTGCACATTTTTATTCCATACTGTACATGGCCAACGGTTTCACCTGAAGAAAGCTTGAGTCCTCGGTCCCAGGTTGCTGCAAAATCCGGTGAACCCTCCAGACACTTGGCTGAGTGCATTATCGCTGCCCCTGGCCCATGATGAGGAGAGGTATCGATCTTATCCTCAGACGAAAGCCCTCTGTGCACCTCTGCAGGGCTTAGAGATGGCTGAGGCAGGATGCACAGTAATGAGAGCAATAGAGGGCAGAATGGGGGACCGGCTTATTCCTAACAAGGATGGAGACCTTTACACTAAAGAAAAGAAAGAAGCTTGCTGGGCATTTCTGTTTGTTTGTTTTTATTTAACCCCTCCTTTCATGCCCAGCTCAGGTCTTTCTCTCTCAGAGCACAGTTTAGGTCTTAACCACACCATGCACTGTAGCCTTGACAGTCTTATCTGGAATTTAGGACCCCTCTGGGAATATATCTCAGCTGTTTGAAAAGTAAATTTGGTTTACTCCCAGTATGAAGTCAGTGAAGCAGTGGAGGTGGTCTCAAACGATTAAAAGCATTTCTCAGAGAAAGTGGTTTGAGCTTACCCAGACCTAAGAGGGTAGGATACCTCTGGCCGGGAAGAAAGATTCCCACTCCTTTGAGTGCTACGGTTGGAGGCTTTTGTGGCAACAGCAGTTGCTTTTGAGTCAAGAACTCCAAAGAGAAGACTTTGTGTGTGCAAGCCTTTGAGATGATGATTATGTTGGTGAAGCCTCTAACCTCACAGTGACCAATGCTCGACCACACCATACTTATTATGGGTGCTGATTCTGGGCCATGACTGCTGTAGGTTTTGGTTAGGCTTTCCCAGGACTTACATCATATTCTATGGCGGTGGGAGCGGTAATGGAGCTGAAACAAAAGTTTCTTTCATGCCCAACTACAGATGAAAAAGATTAACTTTTTTTTCTTTTAAATGAGTAACGTTGCATACGTATTCAGTCATATCAGTCTGTTAGTGCCTGCTCAGACTAGAAATTGAAAATGTATTGTGCATCCGGTCAAAATACATGGCGCTGGAAGATCAATGGCATTGTGACTACTTGCAGAAAAAAATAGTTTGACATTTTGGGAAATACGCTTAATTGCTTTTTGCTGAGAGTTAGATGGGAAGATCAATACCACTCTCATGTCTGTAAAGCAAAGATGAAGCTGTTTCCAGCAGACGGTTAGCGTAGCTTAGCATAACGACTGGGGTTGGTCAGTGGCTCAAATTCACATGTCAAAGTTCACCAAAGTTGAGCTCTCCACAAAAAAGCTGCACGGATTGATTTTGCAGCCACAAGCAAAATATGCGATCGTGGCATTTTTCGTAGTTGTGAAATTAATTCAATATAAAATTTCCCCTTTTATGAACTGGTCTGACCGAGCCGTTAGATTTCGACCTGTTTGAAATGAGGAAATCACTGGTTGGACCTCTCAATACTAATATCGGCTTCAGTTCCACTAGCTGTAGAAATCTGTTTAACTCAATGAGGGGAAAAGTTTAAAGGACTGCCCTCAGCAATTGACTGACTTCACAGGAGCACCAAAGGTTTCTCTCATCTTCAAAAAGTCCCCGCAACGCAGACCTAGATCTCTTCTCTCTGGACGAGGTCCTCCCAAAAGCTTTCACAGACCTAGCGGCCAGCATGCTCCCTGTTATCAATACGCATTTCATCTGTTTGATGTGCTGCTTTTTCTCAGTCTCTATATTCTCTGGCGCCTTTTAATTCCAGTCCACTATGCATTTACATTTTTTCTTCTCCTTTATATAGTGCTGTTTCTGAACAGTAGGCTGTGTATGTGTTCAGCTTGCTAGTACCACACTGTCTGTCTTCCTACTCTTCCATGGATGTTTAGCATTTTCAGCCCTCTCTAAACATCGTCTCTCTTCTCGCTTTCCCCTCCCCGAGGCCAAAGCGAGCGTATTCCCTCTAGCTATTACATCCAATTAGGAGGAGTGAGAGTTTCACCCCTCCTCCCTTTCTACACTAACAATGTGGAATACAGTGGAATGAGTCAGGGTTTTCTCTTCCCTGCTTTGATGTGAACAAATTACGCTTCAGATACACACTTGGCAAGGAAACAAAGATCCAGTTTACTCTTTCAAGTTTGGGTTCTTTGTCATTTGGCGAACAACAAGATACACAATGGAAGAAGGGATCGCTTAGTGTGGATTGATGGCTTCTTTTATTTCAGCTGTTCTCTTTCAACCTAAGAAATACCTTGCTTAAAATTGGATTTGAATAACAGTATAAATAGATGTGTACACATAGTAAGGGCGTTGTGATAACATTTTAACTAATCACGAACTATGATCAACACATTGCTAAGCCCTATCCCTCAACAGGCTTTTCTCATACACTGTTTGTAGCTATACCTATGAAAAGTAATGCACTGTAAATCGTATGTATGCCACAAAATTATTTTTTATGTAATCCACGTAATTGTCAACCAGGAAGAGTGACAAACGCCGCGTAGGGAGGAGGTCGGGGTAATGGTTGGGTCAAAAACACCTGACTTTCACCTAGGAGACCTCTGTGTTCATACCCCATGTGAAACCAGAAGTCAACGTTGATTTCCATACCTATGTTATGCCACTTCCTGAGTTATTTCCACCCAAACCACAACCTTTTTTTAAGCCTAACTTGGGTCACATTCGAAATTCCGTACTAACATGCTATTTAGTACGCTAAAACAGTAAATGAGATTTTTTAGTACGTCCGAAACCTCAGTATGAAACCAATAGTATGTGAATTTTATACTATTTCCGGTGAAATATTACAGTTTGCAACACTGGACACTATGGAGGCATAGATATCCCACAATGCAATGCGATAGAAATCCATGACCTTCAGTTAACATCCAATTATTTTTTTCCAGAAAATTATCTTTTTCTTGCTTAAGAAATAAAGTACATAAAAGTTACCTTGACCCATATCAGCACTATCATTAAAGCCAGCAATGATGAAAGAAAAGGAATGAAAACATAATTTTGTCAAATCTCTATAACCCGAGTATTGTGCATCATACTGCAGGTGTCAAGTACTACAACTAAATCCTCTAAAATAGATGGCAGTTGTGGTAGGTGTGTGAATTAAGTGCATCCAAAGCCCATGACAGCAGTCATGTGTGTTTATAGCTGATAAAGTGGTCCTGGTTTACAGTCTTAAAAGAGCAGTTTTACGAGAACATAAATAAATAAATAAATAAAATCCTCACATTCCAGTGAAAACCTGTATAGAGCTCTCCTTTCAGAGACAATAGGACTTAACCTTTATAGTTCCATCTCTGATAATTGAAGTAAACAGAGGTTTGTGATTCTAAAGGGGTGGAAAATTGCCATCAATTTTCTGGAAACAGCTTGTGCAACATAATGGGGTCAGTGCACTTTGGCACTCGAGGAGCTTATTTGCTTTTGTTTATTGGTCATACACACTTTGGTGGATTACATGCATGAGAGTGAAGGTAATGATGACAGCATTTTCATTTTGGTGTGAACCGTTCCTTTAAGATGGTTGCGAGCTGTCTCATATAGAGGCTTTTTGTCCGTGGCTTCTTGTACTGCTGTAGTCGGCTGTTTCTGCTTCCTGCCCTTTCTTCTTCTATGCCTCCCTCCTCCATTTTTTCTTCTTCCACTGTTGCGGTTATAATCCCTACTTGCATTATTCATTTGGATACACAGATCAAATAAATATACATTCTTCCTGGAAGGGGGGCCTTCTCTGTATATATCCACTGTCTTGTTTTATGTTTTAATTGGTTTTTTAAAAGCCACAAGAAGTGAAACCAGAGAAGCTGGCCTTTTTGATCTGACCACAATGTTCATATTGCAATATTGTGTTGTGGCTTTTGTATAATAACAGCTTTTTTACAATCGTTCATGCAATAGCAGCAATAGCGTACATATATCATTTGCGTGGGTTTCTTTTTTTACATACTGTACATGAAAAACAATACATTGTTGTACATAGTTATAGAAACATCTTTGTGCCCTCAAACTGTCATGGGGTCATCTTTAACTTGACAGATTCAAACCCACTCAACTCCAACCATCCATCTACCATAGAGGTTTTGGTTAAAAGATTGTTTATCCCTGAACAGTAGGACACAGAGCTAAAAAAGATGGGAAAAACGTGCCTTAGAAGCAATATCTCTGCTGAAAAGGAACACGTGCTGCACTGCCATGCATATCAGCCTTCCTGCCAAGGCATCTGGTTGTTGCTCATTAAACAGTGCAACAACCGTTTTTCAGTTTGGAATTATTTCTGGAAGAATAGCAACAATTAATCTGTAAATGAATAGTTTTGTTATCAAATTGGATAGCATGCAACATGCTTATGTTTCCTATCTGTTGAATGAGGAACCGATCAAATCTTGTGCACACAACTTCAATTACCAGCATCAGGGATTGTATTTTATCGACAAATGTCAGAAAAAAATGTTAAATTCTGTTCACTTGTGTATTCTTGGGGTAGCCTCCTACAGTATAGGGTATGGACAATCGATACTGACCATAGCACTATTGAGAACATATATTATTTTGCTGACAGTTGGTTTTGCACACTGACACTTAAGAGTAGACTTAAAAAAAAACATATTGATTGCGTGTCAAAAACACAGTATGAATCAGGCCTTGGATATGTCTGCACTCTGTATTGACCACATTACAGAAACACTTCCCTGTAGACAGTCTGATCCATTGGGTTTTTCTTCATGTTATGCTTGGAATAGCAATTTGATGCTCTATTTGACTGAACATCGTCTCCACAAGCAATCACATACAGTATACAGTTTGTGGTAGTATGGATTTTTTTTTTAAAACAATTTTATAGTTTCTGTCTTTCGACTCAGACACACTTGTCAAAGGAAAAGGACTCTAAGATCTCGGCTTTGTTTTAGGCCAAGTCAATATGTTCATTCAACTAATTCATACTGATATTGAGACGCAACAACACAATATGCACATCACAAAGGCTATCGTTTTTTAATACTGTGAATATGTTAACATTTGTTTTAGCGCCTTTTCACACCTGAAAGTCCGAACCAAGGTCTGAACCAAGGTTTGTATGTTTGTTTTATGCATTTAATCTGTTTAGTTTTGGTTTCACTTTGCAATTATGCGAACACACTAAAGAACCATACGTGACATACCTACGTCCAGTCGTCATCACCTATGAGAGCTGCGTCTCTCTTTACTTGCAGCTGATTGGTTTGTAGACGGGCTCTCCCATCCTCTCGTATCCTCTCTCTCTCTTCCTCTGAGAAATTAATTGATTAATTGTCGTCGGATCAAATGTCAAACATTTAGTCGCCTCCTTTCCAGCTCTGTCTCCTAAAAATTATGTTTCCATACAACTAAATTACATTCTCAAATACGTTTGGAGCGAAACTTATTTTGTCATGGATTACGTTTGTCATTGACGTGTCATAAATACGTTTGTAATGATGGTCCGCGGAAGGCCGCTGCAAGTGACGTAGTACAACGCACAGAGAAGGTGATGTAGTATATCGAGCGACCGTTAATGAAAGTTACGTGGAATAATAACATTATTGAATGGTATAATAACTAGTATAACAAGCGAGAAAGTCCACTTCTGATGGGTGGGAGCGGTGGTGGATGGGTCAAACTAATAACAGACTTTTCCCCAGGAGTCAGCTGTTCGTGTCCCGTGTGAAACTAAAAGTGTATGCTTTTGTTTTGTTTCAATGTTGTAGTCATTTTAAGCCAACCATGATGATTTTTTACTAAACCTAACTAAGTAGTTTTGTTACCTAAACCTAAAGTAGTAGTGTTGTTGGATTTTTTTGTTTTGTTTTGTTTCAAATTACAGCATTAACCATGTGTTCAAAACTGTTTAAAACTGTGACCATCATCCGGGAGAAGACATGTTTCCTTCCAAACATAATTAAGAATGCAGTTTAGTTGTATGAGAACGCAACTTTGTTGGAGACAGGGTTGTCCTCTCTGTTACCGCGGCTCATTTTGCTTTGTTGCATTGTTTATATTTTTTTTCCTGTTCTGACGACAGCCTACTAGAACTTCCTGTAATTTGTCTGAAAGTCCGAACCATCGTTCAATTTGTTCCGGACCAAGAATACCTCTTTTCGTCAGATCAAGGTTCGGCTGTTTGGTCCAAACCATGATCCGCCCCATGAGGTTTTACACCTGTGATTTTGGAAAGATGTCCAAAACTCCGGCTCAAACGAGGTTGGTGGGAAAGGGCCCTTAAATGCCACCAGAGATTCACAGTGAATACACTGATTGAGTCTCCCTATTCAATGTTATTTTAGATTTACCTGCTAGCGAAACTTGCACATGTCAAGAATCACAGATGTTGTACGTTCATATATTTCAAATGTTATTGGCAAATAGTATTATTTACCTGTTGTTTACAGCATTGCAGATGAGTTGGAGTTATTTAACATTTCCTCCAGTGTAGAGAGCACTTCATTGAGCTGACTGTACTACAGCCAATTTTAAAATTTTATACACTAGAATTTTGAAGCACATACCATCCATCACTGCTTTATTGAGCTGTGCGTGTATTCCCATAATAAACTCTTTTTGGCAGTGCTTTCACCATTGCATTGGGAAATACAGCTGTAAAGCAAAAATGTTATACATTGTAAACCACAATTGGAGAGTCTGTCAGAAAAATTACAATAAGATGTTGTTTTTTCATATTGTGCAGCCTTGTTTTTTCACATTATCCTTACTTTCATGTATTATAATTTACTTTAATAGGCTTAAATGGCATGTAGAAGAGAGATGAGTGGGAAAAATCCCTGAGCGCTACCTAGAGTGTGTTGTTTTTTTGTTCCTTCCTAAACCACATGTCAAAGAGCCACCCATTAATGGAGGACTTTACCCTGCACTCCTGCTCCGCTGACAAAAAAGCAAAACGAGGATGGATGGGTTATTTACTTACAGAGAGATAGCGTTTGCCACTCCGGCTGATATAAAGGGATGTGCTACTGCACTTCCTTGTCATTAGTTGGAAGAACATCAACAATGCCTCCCTAATTATTGTCGGTATTGTGTCTGTGAGTCATTTCACAGTTAGCCACCCACTCCATAGTGAGATGATTTAATGTTAATAAGCACTGCTATGATGGAACAAACACTTTTAAGGGTGATGTTATGTGGGAGATGGATGCGCATTGAGCATCTGCTCGGGGCTGGAGAGTGAGCTTGTGTGTGTGTGTGTGTGTGGGAAGGGGGTACAAGGAAAGGTGATATCTGTAGTGCTAATGTAGCACATGTACACAGATTGCCATATGTGCCACAGTGCAGCTAACTAAATCCTCATTTGCAGCAAACCACTTTAGACATTGTTTTTTATATTTTCTGTCAGAAAAAGCAAAAATGAGAGGATATGAATTCTGACCGTGTTTATTGCCAGTTATTTCTGTAACTGCCTTTAAACAAACAAACACTGTTCCAGTCTGCTTTTCCAAATATTCTGACCATGCAGTGTGAGTGCCATTGAAACTCACTGAATGTAAATGCTGATTTGCTGAATGGTGTCACTCACATTAATGCCAACTCTTAGCTCAAATTACCATTTCAACGAGTCTATAACAATTTATGTCAATCTTATTCAGCAGCTGCCTGGCAAGTTGATTGTAATAATGCTGCTCATTTATGGCTGAAAACACATGGAACCTTTTAAACTGCGACTTGAGTCATGCAGTAATTAAACGCAGTCCTGTGGCAAATTAAACCGGTTTGTTCGTTGCCAAATGCGGGGAAAGAAACGTGAAAACTCCAACAAAAGTTTTACTGCTTGAGATTCATGACAACATGAGACACACTTGACAGACGCAAACAGGATTTGTCAGCCCCAGCGAGTGGTGTCTGGGCTGCCAGCATTAGCGGTGACAGCCGACTGTCACTCTTGATGCTACGCCGCTAAGTGGGAATAAGATCCGTTACCCGGATTGTTTTTGACTTTGTCGTGGGCCGACTGGCCACGGAGGTAATAGTGGAGAGCTTTACGGAGCAATCCTGTCAGATGGAGCTCAATTTGACTGCTGCCCAGCCACCATTGTTGGGGTTTTCAGTTGTTACATCTCAGCTAGTTTGGCAATATAATCAATACAAAGAAGTGGAGCAGTTAACTATCTTGGACCAATCTTGTCTTTTAGCTCATTATATCTTAAGACAGTCAAACAAGAAATGATTTTACTTTTACTAAAGTCTTCATATGTAAATGTGAGGGACAACCACTCATATAATACATAACACTATCTGTCAAAAAATATAATAAACTAAACATTAAAACAAACCTCCACAACCTTTCCAGCGTACAAAACATCCATCAGGTCAACGCCATCAAACACAACATCATGAAACAGTCGCTGGCTCCCACGACTGTGTAATGGATTGCTATCATAATTGCAATTATTGCAATCGTTGCGTTGACCTCTCACCCAGACAAATGTGGATATGCTTCCATCTTTATTATGAAAGCCGGACAGGGTTGTGGGTTAATGCTAATGCTAAGGAAACAACACTGGAAAAATTGCAGAAAATATTAAATGCCACCTCTTCCCACTCAAAACGATCTAAATGTATTAACCTCATCACCTTGCACCTAATGGACAATTATCTATTAAAATTATACATATTTTTTCTCTTTAATGAAAATGGACTAATCAAGCACAATTTTAATCTCACATCTGCATATTAAACCTCTACTATACTAACTTTGCTCTTCCCAGTGTTCACACTATCTACTGTATCTCATCACTGCCAGTCACATTGGTGTTTTAGGCAGGACACAAGTATCCTACCAAATCTTTGTACTCCAAACCTTTTGTCACCTCAAGTGATGTTGAGAGAAAAGTAGACATTTTTTTGTCTGTATTCTCTTTCTTCAAAAATCACTTACACTGACATTATTGCTAGGACACTCACAGCTGTCAAGATTTGAAGTAGTGCTTTCGCTTTTTTGGAATCTAAGATGACTACCTTAAAGAGAACACAACCACAGACCAGATGGAACACTTTATTGTGAAACTTTAACACAGAACAAAAAAATAGTGTTCTTCTATTTCTGCTTTTGCTGTACCAACTGATTATTTCTTCTACTAGTGTGACCCATGTGATGCAGTGAGGTGCAATATTTTATCAGTTTAAAGGAACAATGTGTAGGATCTGGCGGTGAGGTTGCAGATTACGACTTCTCCTGTGTGCCAACCGTGTAGAATTGCTACAGTGGTTGACACAAAAACAGAAATGGCCCTCTCTAGAGCCAGTTGTCGTGAGAATAGAGTGTGCAGAGTGTGTGTGTACGTGAGAAGTGAGTGGTGAAGCAAGAGCGAGAGAGAGAGCGACGGCAGCAAGTAGCGTTATTATTGTACAGTTACAGTGTTTGGTTTGTCCGTTCTGGGCTACTGTTGAAACTTGGCAGTGCAACATGGCGAACTCTGAAGAGAGAGGACCTGCTTCCTATGTAGATATAAACGGCTCATTCTAAGGTAACGAAAACACAATTATTCTTATTTTAAGGTGATTATACACTAAAGAAAACATACTTATCAATATTATATTCAATTTCTGCCAATAGATGCCCCTAAATGTTACACACTCTTCTTTAAAGGGACAGTGTGTAACATTTGGCAGCATTTAGTGGTGCGGTTGCTCATTGCAACCAACTGAATACCCCGTGAAATCCCCAGAAACGTTACACACTATTCCTTTAAATAATGAACTAATACGATGACTTACTGTACTGCAGGTTTCTGGAGTGCTGAGCGTTTTCTCTCCGTCCCTCTCACTTTCTCTGATTCCATTTCCGGATGTCTGACAGCTTGTAAAACTGTGATCACATGGTTCATCAGAGGTGTTTAAATGCATTTCACACTCTTCATTCACTTCAAGTCAACCACTTTACTCTTTGCACCTTATATATCACATTAACCATCAACTCTATAAATGTCCCAAATCATTGGTGATGCATTACGAGAAATCTTGCCATTCACTTGGTCTTAAAACACCATATTAAAGCACACATGTGACATGTTTTTAGATTTGTACCAAGGATATGACTCTTTATTTTCTCATTTTGCTGACATTCTAGTTAGATTTTGTACTAAATTGAAATTGAAAATATTAGAAACTAGAGCAAATCTGTCCTTAATCACTTGCTATGATCTGTGACCTGCTGATCCGCCTTAATTAAGTGGAGGTGTTTCTGTTAAGCCAGATTCCACTGCTAACTGAATATCTAGCCTTTAGTGTACTAAAGGTATAATATGAATGAATGCGCTGAGTTATACACATGTTCATATATTAATTGACCATTTATGGTTAATAGAATGGGGTTGCACACTATTTCAAGTTCACTCTAACTGATAAAAGCAGTATATGCAGGATTAAATACATCACATGTTAGGTTTAGTTTAATAGGTTTTATAAATGAAGCCCAGAAAAGCAGATTATTAGACGCTGTTGGTCAATATATTTGTTTTTAAATGCAGGCTACTATTGATACATATTGTGTTATTGATTTTATGTAATTTATACTGTGTGATTGGATGTGCGTGTGCATGTAAAACATGTCATTGATGCCCAGACAGCCACAGCATAGAAACAAAGTGCTGCTAATGATGAATGAAATATTACATGAACACATTTCCAACAACCCAAACCTCATATTCAATAAATGTGAACAGACACATTAATATGTGTCTTTTGATATATGCATATGTACCCTCCTCCCCATATATGTGTGTGTTGCACTTGTTCGTCCTGTGCACCGGCCCCTCTCTATCTCCACTGAACACCTTGAGGTCACAGCAGCCCTATGCTGGACAGGCTGGCTGGTTCCCATTTAGATTATGGATGGTTATTACTGCCTCCCGGCTGTCAGTCAGATTAAACCAATATGTCCCACGATGGCAGCTCTTCGTGCAACAGAGAGGACCTTCTCCTGGGAAGGAGGAGGTGCCATTTAAATAAGTCATCTCCAGAACCCTCCATGTTTTACAAATGTATGAGTGCAGTCCAGTCTCAAGATGCATCCATGTGTCAGGTATTTGTTGTACAAAATGGAACAATGTGTTAGGTAATATGTCTATCTAGGACTATTACATTTTCTTACACTCTTGGCACATTGGCTTAACTACTATAATAAAAATCACAAGAAAACATGCACATATGCCTGTGGTATTCCCATGTAACACATTCAGTCAATGATATAAACTCATTTGTAAGCTTAATAATTTAGTTGTTAAATAATGGAGAAAATGATCGTACGTTGTTTTATGCTATGTATGCTCACTGCTCAAATGTGTGGATGGGGTTTGGTTTTCGCCACTTTTTGATGATAGACATTAAACTGAACTGACTGTTTAGTGTTTATATCACAGCTCTTTTTCAGATACAGTGTGAAGCAAGCACACCCGAGTGGTAAATCGTGATTGTTTGAAGATTCACTATAGATCTGTTTATTGCCCTTCTGCTGAGGGAAATGTGCTGCTTTTGCTTTGATGACCACTTTTATGGGAAGGGAAATTGAAAGAGATTTGTTGTGTGTTTTTTTTTCCCCATTTGTCTTTATTATTGAGTGCACAACCAGAATAGTACCGCTTTCCTACTACGTGATGCTTTTTTTTGTTAGTTTTTTGTGGCTTTGCAAGTTGCAACGCAATATTAGAAGTATTTACACCAGATGTGTGTGGCCTCGACAGCAGGGTGAGACAGACAATTAATTATTCAAAGCCAGTCTGTGAAGCCATTTATTGATTCCCTGACTAGCCCCCTCTTTGCATACTTTCTGGAAGGCATGGTATAATGATATTTACATGCCTAGATACAATAATAAGATACAAAAATAAATTAAAACTGTGTTTGTTGCATGGAAAAACCTTTTGAATACCCACTTCTAAAACAACCTATATGGCCTACTATACATGCCTGCTCTATGGTTAAGAGCAGGATAAGATTAGGCATTGGTTAAGGTTAGGGAAATAACACCGTCATGGTCAAAAGAAATCAACATTGACTGTTGGACCAGATGGAGCATGAACCTTGCTGACATATTTCAGAGTCACACACCTTGTTGACCCAGCCACCTATCTCGACTTTCTCCTTAAGCCTCGATCATACTTTTCGCAAGTACGGTCGCACAAACATGAGCTGATGTGGAATTTTGACGAGGAAACGCTTGAATCTTTTATACTCCGTGCGGATTTCTCCTCACGCCAAACCGACATTCTCAAAGCTCCTCAATGTTCTCAATTTTTGCCACCCATCCGCATCCGCTTAGTTTGAAAATTTTGGATGTGCACGGACAGGCAAAAACCTGTCGCACAGAGCCCCCACGAATGATGTGGAAAGCATAAATCACACCCCTTTACACACCCGGGTGTTATGAATAAACGAAACGAAAATGCAAAATAGTCTCCTGCGATTATTATATGTATAGGGCTTTTATTGTGAATGGTTTGGACTACGAAGCCTCCATGTTTTTGTCGTTGCAACTCAACCCGTTCCGTGCAACGTGATCGGTTAAAGCCGTTTATTCGCAGTGTGAAAGCTTAGTAAATCAACCGTGTTCTGGAAAAAAAAAAAAATACGTCGCTTTTTCGCTGCATAATTGCGTTCTGTGTGAAATTATTCATAACAAAAACAACATTTCGAAAAAATATATTGATGTGCAAATTAATCGCAAAAAAACTAAAAACGCCACCGGTGTGTAACATTGTCACATTGTCTCTGATACTCGGATAAGTTAATTGTCCTGGAAGTGTACACATGCGTCCTTTTATGTGTCTCATCAAGGCTGATTTGTCTACACATCGCATGTATGTGAGATTAAGCCAGTTTTGTCTGCAGTGTGTACCGAGGCTTTTACCCAGTACAGGCGACCAACAGAGCAGTTAACTGACAAGTGTGCTGTTTCTCTATTTCAGTAGAGACAAACACTCTTCTCATTTTCAAATCTATTCATTAAATTGGAAGTACATGTTCTGTTGTCAGACAACAATAGATAAACATTTCCACTGGAAATAACTCGTGATGCAACTCATTTTAGGGAACAATTGAAAGCATACATTTTGCCAGCCAAGTGCATTGCACAACTAACGCTAAGTATTTTATGCACTCATGATTCACCACATCGGCACGTACAACACAAAATAAACTCCCTTTTATACGCCTCTATCTTCTCAGCATGTGTATTTATGTGTGAGTGTGAATAGTTGTCTGCACTCGGAGGCATGTTTTCCTTTTCTTTGTTAGTGTGTAATTGTGTGTGTGTGCACTATATACATTACACTCTGTGTCTGTGTGGGCTTGCATGTGCGCGTCTTGACCCCTACGGTAAGAGAGGAGAGGAAATGGCAGAGAAGAAAACCGCACCAAGTGAAGCGTGGAATGTGCTTGGTTTGGGGATTACATTGGCCCACGTACGTGAGAAAATACAAAGGGGAACATCGACTGCCAGACAGATGAGAGGTTGGGAAAGTGTACTTGGCTCTAGCTCCTTGTGACTTCAGCTTTGTCTCACAGTTAAAGAAGTGTTAAAGGCTG
>CAKALG010014648.1:7561-33188 GCA_916700815.1 Helicolenus hilgendorfi | reverse complement strand
CGCTACTGAAGCGTCTCGCTGTTATTTGTCTTCCAGAGCAACGTAGCGCAGCCTCCCAGTGCGCCTCCCACCACACGGTCAAGCCTTGAGCCGTGAGCGTAACATGATCCTCGCCTCGCTTCAGTTGGTTAGTCCTCCACTCCCCGATCTCTAATGAAGAACTTGTCTTCAGGATCTCAGTGGAGGGGTGATGAGGAGCGGCGTGGGTTTTGGTGCTCATGTGCATAATCATGAGCTCCGTGGGTGAGTTAGGCAGTGGGAGGAAATGTTCCCCCGGGAGCTTCTGCTTTCTTCATTAATATACTAGAGTGGATTACAATCCAGAGAAGACTTAGACCTCAGAGACCAAATCATGGCTGCATGTATCTTCTTCCCTTTCTTATTCTTCACAGTTTCCCTCTAGGCCTTACACTTCCATATCCATGCATACTGTAGGACAATGGTTCAAACCTTTTTTGGCTGGCAACTCCTTGAAGGACCAGGCAAGTGATTTGTTATATTTTATTTATTCTCAACAAATCCTTAGAAAAGTCCAAAACCAACAATGTGTTAGTCCGTCTTTCAATACTTTCTAACTTCCCTCCCTTGTCACTGACACTCAGTTTTTTCCTCAAACAACTGGGCACTGTCACTTCTTAGCAAATGTTACTCAGACAGGAGTAAATAGTGTATTTGTTGTGATTATTAGTTGTGGCTTAATACACATTTGGTGCTCAGTATTTTCATGGATGTGCTTTTGATAGTTAATTTTTAATACAAATGGATTGCTATGGTACAGAGGAGTAAGATAAATCAGACTTTGGTTACATAGATAATTCTTGTAAGTAGGATTTTTGTCTTTTCATGGGATTTGTTGCCAACGAGAACAATATAAAATATATTGACTTGTCTTAAAAATTAAACAGTGTCTCCTTGCTGAAGGGGTGAAATAATCCAGTACTTCACAGGAAAAAAAGCAAAGAAAATTTTATTTTTCTTCTTTCCTGTCTATTAAATATCTTGCGACTCGTCTTCTTTTTATGACCTCGAGGGGGGCGGGTTGGTGGGGGGGGGGCAGTCTTGACCTCAGAGTTTGGAACCACTGCTGTAGGAGGCATGAATACTTAATACTGAAAAAAGTGGTCCCTCTTCTTCATCACTACACTCCTGTATCTCCAGAGAGATAACAGCACCATTCAGCTTAAAATTGATTGAAATATCACTCCCTCGATTTTTGAAAACCGGACCTCGTCTTTCTGCCTTTTTCCCCTGAATTGATTGATTTAGACTAAAGTCTCAGTAAGCAGTTTACCTGTCCCAGCAGGAGGCCCTGTGGCTGTCAGCCGCCTGGCTTTTATAGTTTCCACTTATTCTCTGTGAGACTCCCCTCTTTCATTTCTGTCAGAGGCTCTACACCCTTTCAAGTGCTATTCAAGCATTTGCATTGTCACTATGAGATGGCACTTTGCTCACAATAAATCATTACAACCATAAAATCGCGTGACTTGCTGTATTACACAGTGTTTGTGAAACAATGGTGCACGTAGGAAAAAGGAGGCGAGGCATTCGACGCAAAGAGGTGATGTTCAAAAGGCAAAGAGAACACAAAAAGGCTTAGAGAACTGAAGAATCGCAGCATCTTTCAAGCTTGGCAGTCGTCCTCAGGCGGCATCCGATGTGGATTCTTTAAAACAATATCTGCATTTTTCTTTTGTTTGTGCATTGTACTCTTTTTTTAAGGTTTAAAAATGAATTCATTTTTCACTGAGATGGTTATAAAATATTGCAAGAGCTCTGTAATCAGCATCGTCTTCCCTTCTGAGAGCTGAAGGCAAAGTTTGGGAGTTCACGACACAGTACAGTTCATATTTAGGGCCAAAATCAATCCAAATAACACCAACAGCAATACACAGACACTTAGACTTTTTACAGATATGTCTAATTTCAAAGTGTTATGTTGAAAGACTGACCTTAGGGTGCTTTTGGAGGTTGATCTTGCAGTGTTTTTGGACTGTAAATGTTAATGTGGGAAGCTGCAAACCTTGATATTCCAGACAAGAAAAGAAAACGTTGAAAAAATAGGGTAAAAATATTGATATTTTATTCTCGGTTCCCCTCTCAGTCTTCTACTTTCTGTCATTCTTTGTTTCTTTCTTTGTCTTGTGATTGACACGTAAATACAAAATACCTCAGAATATCCTGATAGTGAGTCGGGGTTTTAAATACATGCCTGATAGAGCAAGGTCATATATCCCCTTTCAAATCTTTTCATTGCAACTATTGCACATAGTTTTTGTTTTGGTATTTCATTTCATAATTCAAGCAAACAAAGAGTACCTTTGTGGACACAAAACTGAAGTAATAATACTGTGGACAACAGCAGTGCCTCCATGTCTAGTTGACGGATTTTAATATCATATTTATGAGAAAACGTTTGCAGGGGAACAGGTTTTTTTCCAGTATACTGTTTCCTGCAGGCCGACAGTAACAGATTGCTGGAGCATATGGTTCAGTCATGTGTTGATGCTTAAGTAAAGTCTACACTGGCTGCACAATGTAAGCAGCGTGACGGCCACATGTGAATCTTCCAGCAGCGTCCACTTCTGGTTCGGCTCAGTGATGTTTCTATCGCATATTTAAGAGCTTTTATATAATATCAAAATGAAAACATGAAAATGATCACTGAAAGTGGCAGTAGGTAGATCATTGGGCAAAAATTCCATAATAAACCTTCAGCATATTGTAATTGAAGTGCTCTGAGAGAAAACTAGACTTCTGCACCTCCTTATGGCTTTGTTTTCAGGCTTTAGAAAATATTTGGCCAATCAAAGGTAATTTCAGAGAGAGTGCTCCTATTGGCTGTGCTCCGGCTGGTAGGCGGTGCTTGGTATTTCTTCAACTAATCTCAATATGGCTGCTAGGTCACACAATTTCTCATTTTACAAATAAACAGTACACTACAAGATGTTTCTGAAAAAACATTTGAGGTGAGAAGTAGGCATTACAGTATCAGAATATTGATTGATATTTGATCAGCGCTGCCTAGTTTGACCGCTTGATCGGAGTTTGCGAGTGATTGACAGCTGCTCAGAGACGACAAGCTCCAGCTCGGCTCTGATTGGTTGTTTTCCTCCGGTCTGTGAAATCTTGCAGATGCCATTAGGAGCACCAGACACAGAGGTGCATGATTGTTTTCAGATTACTGGTCTCATGCACTACTGTCAGGATATAGTGACCGTTTTATTAAAAACATATAACATCAGAGCGCTTGGCACAAAGAAGTTTTAGTTGGTTGCAATCTGCAACTTCGCCACTAGATGCCGCCAGAACCTACATACCGCTCCTTTAAAATGCTTCATAATTCTAGTCAGTAGTTTCTACATAAATGTTACACAGGCACTCTTTGACTTTAGCTTCTGTCAATCAGTCTGTAAGAGGCATCGTTTAATCATGCCCTTTGAGTTCCTCTCAACAAATTTCCAGTTAAATTGCCGAGCCCTCCTCGCCAGCATTAGTGCTTTTAAATAAATAATGAGCCTGTTTTAATCTTCAGAGTCTCCAGTCCCATGTTGGGCATATAGAAGTGTAAATTTAATATCCATATGCTGTATACAAACCTGCAACCTCATTTTTCTTTAGATCTTTTTCCCTTTTCTTTGTGAAGCCGTCGTTTTCACAAGTTGGAGCACACACCGCCACCCATACTCTCCTTTCACACTCGTAAATGTAACCACGGATTACATTCTCTCAATCAATTGAGTTCCCCCTCGGGGATGACTGGCACACCCTATCAAATTTCTTCCTTTTTCACATATATAAAAAAAAGCTGATTTAAATTCAGAGTCTCAGTTCTTCTGCCTGTTACGATGAGATCAAAGCAGTTGGACGGCTGCTTGTGAAAGTAATTCAGCATTCTCTGCAGTGCTCTCTCCGAAAAACGAGGCCATCTTACTTTGATGACTAAACCATTTCTCTCCCAATAATAATCTCGCTGTATTGACTTGAAATGCATGAAAGGTATGACTACATTAGCTCTGTCAGCAGGCGTGCGTGTCAGTATAGTCGAATACAAAGAGAGTGTGCTATATTCTCCCCTTTTGCACTATTAATTCTGCACAATTGTCACTATTCTGTTGACGGAGCAGCTTCTGAGCACCTTGTTTTCCCCCCAGGGAAGTTTGATGATGAACATGTTTTGCAGGGCTTTTAACAGGCATCTGTATTTCTTCACCTTACATCAGTTTCCACTTTAAACTCTTAAGAAGCTCCTGGTCTTACACAAAAACCTCTCAAGAGGAATTTTCGCCTTGCCAGGACAGGACTAGAAGTCAATCCAGGTGGCTGTGGACACATCCTTCCTCACAGTGGCTTTAGATTTTCTCACTTTTTCATTAAGCCATTACCTTGCCTCCGAAATGGAAAATTCTCTTTGTGCTCTTCTCTTTCGCTGGTTCTCTATTACCAGCGAAGCTGTAATCTTTAGCATAGACACACAAATCCCTCCCAGGACTAGACGGATTAGTATGCTCTGTGAGGAGCCATAAGTAGAGCAATGATTAGCTTTGACACCACTATATGTGAACTTGCACGTGGCTTTTTCCATAATACGACCATAATTATTGCTTATAATTAGAGTTGAACATCCAACACCTTTCCCTTTAATATGGAAAGTCACATAGACACGAATGAATATCAGTGGCGCCCAATTTCACAGAGCACATTACTTTTTCTCCAGTGGAGATGAGTCGCACTTATCTGAGGTACACTATAAGTTCAGCTGAATAGATGACGCTCCACTGGGCACAAGGTTCATTCAGCTTTGTGAAGGATACTCAATTAATCCCTGGGCGGTATATCACATTGACAAAGAATAGACTATTAAAGTATTCAGGTATGATAGACAAAGCGAATAGACTGATTGGTCAGTGTGAATGAATAGCGACATTTAATGCTTTTCTCTTTGGAGAAAATGAAGTTTCAACCATTTTTTTTACCCAACACGTTAAGAATGCATTATTGCACTCAATATCATTGTCACTTAACACAGATAAAAACAAAAGAAAAATGAACTGAGCTGAGCTGATAATCTAACCTTTTAAATACCCATTATTTTAATATTAGCTGCACTTGTCAGTGATTTTAATCCCGGAGTGCATATGTGCGCAATTCAGCCTACTACAATGGTCGTTATGGCAACAGTACACAAATAAATGGCCACCACCCTGACCATCTTGATTTGAATGGGAATGTCCAATCTACTCTCATATTCTATTTTCTATGGTTTTAAGTTTTCTTTTGTATAACACAGTAAGTGTAACAACATGTGAGTTTAACTATTAACTAATGTATATAGCATATTGCACCAGTATTGTTGCTATGGTTACTTTCAGTACAATTCAATCTAGCATCGATTTTGAACAGAGATTAAACTATTGACTGGATATGTGTTCTGTTATGCAAATTTAACAGACACACACAGCATATAATACTGCTAACCAAGTTAAGTTATTGAATGTCTATCTTTGATAAAGCCATTTCAAGTGACATTTACAGGCTACAATATTCAGATGTTAACCTGAGACATTCCCTGAATATGAAATTGCCAATCAGACAGTGTTTTCTCATTACTAATAATGCCATAGCCCCCTCTTGGGTAAACGACTCCAAAGCAGAGGGTAATAAAGGTCCAAAAAGAAAATAATAAATACCTGCAGTAAACATGATTAAAATGGAAGACATGGGGAGAATCCCAATTTTAGTCACAATATTCAAATACATCCTGCAATCTAGCTGCTTGACGATGCATGCCAAAATGATTCCCTGTCGTTCTCCAGTCTCTTTTGTTTTTTTCACTGGCTAATTTGTTGTGAATGATATTGTTAGCTCTATATATCAAAAATAATGTTAGTTGGAAAATGCATAAACTGAAAAACTGGCCAAAGTCTGTCAAATGAAAGGGAGAACAGTTGTGTAATAAATAATGGTCAAAAAGCTATAACATCCCTCAACATTTGGTGTTGTTGATACATTGTGAAATATAACAATGCACCAATAAGAGGAAGAGGACCTCGAGCGATGCAAGCAATCCGAGTTTCAACCTAACAATAGGCTTTGCAAATGTGTTATGAGGTAGGGAATGCACTCAACATATTTGTTACGCCTGAAGGACACACAGTGTGTTTTCGTGAGAAACAGAACCATGTTTGCTTGTGTGTTTCTTAAATTGTGGTCCAGGAAAACACAACTTTTCTTCCAAAACTCTGTAAAAGATGTTTGTCAACCAGAGAGCACTGACAAGTTTGTTTTTCAGCTGTAAAGTTTCCAGCTCAGTACAGAACTTTGTCACAATTCTCAACTAAATTCCATAATTAATGATCAAATTTAAAGGCTCCTTATCAAAAGTTAAAAAAAAAATGTTACGTGTTTATGTAAAAAAAAAAAAAACATAGACTGTATATAAGAAGTAGACGTAGTCAACATGACGTCACCCATTGGTTTGTGGACTGGCGTTTTGAAGCCTCGAGTTTGGCATTTCGGCCGTCGCCATATTGTTTTTTTGCAACCAGGAGTGACCCGAAAGGGTGGAGCGAAGTACAACCAAACGCTGAATAAGACATTTTTAGGCAACCAAAAAGGTTATAATTTAACTTTCATGAACTGAAAACAACAAAAGTTGTTAGACGGAAACACGGACAATCCCAAACCGGACAATGCTGTGGTAGCGACCTGTCAATCACAAGGTAGCCACGCCCTAAAGCAAACCCTGCTTTATGGTCAGTTTGACTCTAAATGGGACCATAATTTACTAAATGAACATCATGCTGTATTGAAGAAGACTTGAAACTAGCGACTGAGACCATAAACTCATGTTTACAATGTTTAATTATATATATAAATCAATTGAGAAGTAGGTTCATTTTCTCATAGACTTCTATACAATCAGACTTCTTTTTGCAACCAGAGGAGTCGCCCCCTGCTTGCTATTCAAAAGAATGCAAGTTTAAGGCACTTCTGCATTGGCTTCACTTTTTAGACCAGGACGTTGCCCACTGCATGTTACACATTCTTCTTCCGATCTACAAGTGGCAGTAGTGAGCCAAGAAACACAGCAATATTGACAATAAAGTCAAGCAAGAAGAAGACAGCAAGCTAATAAACATGAATATAAATAATACAGGATTTAAAATACTTCAATAAATCAGCTTTGTAGATGTTTTATGAGGAAGAAAATGTGGTTCATACAATACATTTGGTGAGTAAGACTGAATGGAAATTAAAAAAAATTCTCTACAAGAAAGGTCTACAGGGAACCTCTAATATCAACACCTACATTTAGTGCAAAATATGCTTCCATCAGGCCAGCAGCTTGTGTTCCTTTCATCCAGCAGGTGTCAGTTTCACTTGAATGGACGCATGCTTTTGAAATCAGGCAATGAGCTCAGATTACCATTTGAAACACAGACACCAACGTGAATACCAGGACGGCAGGTGCATCGTATTTCGTTGTTAGCATTCAAATTAAACAGCAGCGTGGTGTGCTTTTAATTGACCAGCCTCTGTGACAGATCACTGGGCTGTCATTACTTACCATACATTGCACTTTGACAGTTGTTATAAAATAATCCAGAGCTGTAAGCATGTAGGGACGCCACGTCAAACAATCTTCCTCAAAGCCTATTCTATGATAATGAAGGCAGCTAATGAGAAATGGAGGCTAACAAAAGCAGAGTTAATGAGGACCAGCGTGTGTCTCTGTAGCTTACAGGCCCACTCATTAGGACTCCCTGCTGGCTGGCCCACAGTAGCAGGTGCCCCCTCTGCCAAAAGTACACAAAAGACATCTCAGTCATTTCAGGAGATGAAAGGTGACATCAGATCAGAAAGGGATAGCATGTGATCTCAGATGGATGTGTTCCCTCCGCTGGAAGCGAAGGTCTAGCTCACACAATGACGAAACCATTATAGAAAAACAGCCTTCGGAAGATAAAAGAGAGGATCACTCCCTCTCAGGAAGGGGTCTTCTACAGTCATAAGGGACTGTATGACACTTTTGAATACATCCTGGCCATTAGAAAAGGCTATAGAAGTCAGATCATCAAATTGGTGTGCGTTTGAGTGTGGCCTTTAGAGATCATTAAAAGTACAAGGATGGATTGCGAACAATGGAAGATGCAGCAGGTTTAAAAGCTGAGCGGCTCTGCAGGTGGTTATTGGATTACTGAAAACTTTTGTCCCAGCACTCCATTCAAATTTAGTCAATGGGGGTGCTCAACTTTTCCATTTTGTCGGACTTGGCTATGATTATACCGAGTTGCTTTTTAACGCACATTATCTGTTATTTCTGGCATGCAGGTGCACGTCAGACTGTGTGCCAGCTGATTTAAAAGAAGTCAGCCTGAAAGTTTTTGAGGACAGAGATCATCTCTCGGGAAATTTACAGATAAAATTAGAGCAAGTCAAGTTAGGTGAATATTTAAAAAAAGAAATCCTCCCTTTTGAAGTTGAAAGATCATACATTTATTGCTTTTGAGATAGTTTTTGCTTTCTTGCTGATTCCACTTTGCAGCACACGAGTTTTTCTCTTGATCTCTCTACGTCTGCTAAATAATGTTTTTAATTAAAAACAGAACACGATTGTATTTAGGAATGTAGTGCTCCATAAGAAAGTAGGAAAAGTTAGTTTAGTGTTGTACATAAATACATCTTATCTTTATCTTGGAGCATACAGTAATTGGAAACTTGAAAGCAAATGAAATTAAAAAAAATAAGAAAAAGGGATATATTTTTTTTTTAAAATTTATATGATATTATGTTCTTAGCAATGCAAGTATTAGCCTTCAACTTTTCTGAACAGCATTAGAATTATTGAAACTGACATGTCAGCACATCACTGCTCTATGTTATAGCCGGTGAGAAAAGCTTTTGCTGCTGTGAATGTCCTCTATGCTCAAATCATAACATGACAAATTCGAGCCCAGCAGGCAACAACAGCTGTCAGTGTGCTGACTTGACTATGACTTGCATGTGATTATCTTAAAGTGGGCATGTTTGTAAAGGGGAGACTCGTGGGTACCCATAGATCCCATTTTCATTTACATATCTGGAGGTCAGAGGTCCAGGGACCCTATGAAGATGGCCAAAATTCAGTGCAAGTGTGGAGCGTTATTTAGCCTCCTTAGCAAAAAGCTAGTATGACTTATGACTTGCTAGTATGAATATGGTAAGTACCAATGAATTCCTTAGGATATCCTTTTTCTATTGCATATGATTCCAGTATCTTCACTAGCTTTAAACAAACTGAGCCCGCTACAACCTCTGAAAGATCGATTGCATTAATGCGTTAAAGAAATTAGTGCCGTTACAACGAATTTACTTTAACGCGTTATCTCGTTACCTTTGACAGCCCTAATTATAATAAATACAGTTATTTATGAAAATGAAATCTTAATCTTTGTCTTAAAACCATTGTAATGTCTGATGTGTGTTACAGTTTACGGGGCTAGGGTTAGGTTTCTGGGGGGTTGAATCCTAGAGTGATGGGGGGGCTCCAAATCTGAATTTCGCCCAGGGCACCAAAAGGGCTGGAGCCGGCCCTGCCCATAATCTGATCCTGACCACTAATCTGTGCATATTAACTGCTCCTAGATTTTGGGATTTACATTCATTTGAGCAGTTATCTTGTGTTAAATGCTTGTTTTGGTCTGAATCATTAAAAGAAAGTAATTTATTTGTGTGTATATCCAGTAGAAAAATCTTTGAAATGCATTAGTGTATTATAAATGGTGGTTTCATTAAATGGCACAAAGTTTATAGAGTTGTTTTTTTTTTTCCAGTCTTCCTTCCCTTTTACTTAAGACGTGCTTTATTGCGAGCACCTTGCTTGGTTTGCACTCTGTGTCCTTCTGTTTTGTTGGTCCATAATTTACCAGAGTGGTAGTGCAGCCAATGTGAGGGTGACTGCGACCTAAACTAGAGAACGGAGAAGACCATAACAAAGAATTTATGAAGTAGTAAAAACAATAAAGTGGTATTTTGTTTGGCTGCTTTGCTTTGATCACCGTCGCTGTAGATTTCGGAGGGATTTTTTTGTGCTCTGTGTGCTGATGAGTTTGGTGAGGATCCCTCGGGGCGCGAGCAAACACACCCACACTTGAGCTCTGCAAGGCCCCAGCAAGCTGGCAAGGAGCGCATGAGTGAGACTGATTAGCTTAAAGCCTTTGTTCATTTAACACCGCGTGTGGTTTCACGTGCGGTATATCATCCGGGTTTTGTGTTTTGTTTTTGGCTCATAATTATTTTTTGGTCTGTAATTGCACACCAGCAGAAAAAAAAGAGCTGAAAAAATATATTGAAGCTAAAGTTACACACAAAAGAAAATCCTTTTTGGCAGTTTTCATACTTGAATGTCTGAAATCCCTCCATGTGTGCTCAAATTGACTTTGAGGGGATTTTCTGTTTTTGCATGTGGTCTGTTGGACAGAGATGAAAGCGGCTGAGTGGAGCTTCCAGTTCTCTGGTCATTTTTGTTTTATTGTCATGTCCAGGAGTGCCACTAAGGATTTTGGCAAGACGTGACACTAGGTCCCCCACCTTGATTTATCTGGTTCAGCCCAGTAACAACTTGCTGGTCTGAAGGGGCCCCTAAAAATAGTCCCCCTTTTCCTCTGCTCATTTCTTATCTTTAAGACTTTACAGTCCATTGAGTGCATTTATAATGCAGAGCCAGTATCAAGGTCATTTATTGATGAAGTTGTTTACTGATAAGTCAGCATTGACTGTGGCCAAGCTTGGCAGTGTCTCCGCTGCAAACAATAAGTGTCAATTAAATGATTACAGTAATCAATTCGGGGGCCATCTATTTTGTTTCTGCAGCATTTCCTCGTCCAGATGCTACTTCCCTGGGATAGCTCAGACAATAATGTTATTCCCTGGAAGGAAGGGAGGCAAACAAACAAATCAATAGACATAGATAAACAGAAAGTCATCATTAAAGTTTGGTAAAATGAGGGCTTTTTCTTTTTTCTTTAGGCACTGATTATTTTGTAAGCAATCTGTATGAAAGACACATTATCATAGTTTTTATTATACAGTGATGTTTGTAATTGTGGTTTCAAAATGCCCATCTGTCAGACATGTTATACAGGCTGTTGTATGCCCCTGCTGACACATAAAGAGTGCATTGTGGTTTTTATCTTCAGAGTGAAATGTGGACATCATTAGCCAGCAGATAACAATAACAACAACTTGACTACTACTAATTATTTCTCTAAAGACTCGTGGAGGTGTTTGATGCATTTCTCAATTCATGAAGCACATTTATTCATTGCAACTGAGAGAAACAGGAAATTAGTTTCATATTTGTTCAACATTTCAAAATCAATGCAGTTGTTTAACATTAAAGGAACAGTGTGTAGGATTTAGCGACATCTAGCGGTGGAGTTGCAGATTGAAACCTCTCTTGTGTGCCAAGCGTGTAGGACAACTACAGTGGCCGACGCGAAAACGATTGGGAACGCAAATGGCCTAATCTATAGAAAGTTGTTGTAGGAGTAGTGTAGGTCATTTAGGGAATAGGGGAGCCAGAGTGTGAGTGTATGTGTAAAGTGAGTGGTGATGCAAGAGAGAGAGAGCGGCGGTGAATGTGTGTGAGAGAACAAGTGAGCTAGTGAAGTAGACGTCTCATTCTAAGCTAACGAAAACACGAATGATTTTTATTATCAGGTGATTATACACTAAAGAAAACATATACAACATTATTAATATTATATTCCATTTCTGCCAATAGATAAATGTTACATACTGTTCCTTTAACGCTAGTCCACAAACAATATAGGTTATTATCCACTTGCATATAAAATCCTGCAGATATTTAAAAATAAAACAAGCAAATTAATGCAAGTGCAAATCAGTCATGATTTAAACTTTCCATCAGTATTCTGCTGCGAAGGCGACTTCTTCATCATCACTGCGTTTGTTCAGAAATCAGGCTGCTAACCTGCAGAGCTGTTTGTCATTTGCACCCTGCCACTTAACGACCCCCACGCCTAATTTCTGTTGTTCAGATGCTGATGAGGCGTCTTTGCTTTTTGAAGGCATGTTGAGTTGCAGTAATGTTGCCAGATCGTAGCATGTTGCTCGACTGATATCTGTTGAAAGAGCTGCAGCACTCCGTACTTTATATGTAGTTATTTACAGTATATGAAACCCTCATCACTCACTCACTCACTCCTACGTAGGAGCAACACATATTCCCAACTACTTGATAATCTTTGGATGGAGGGATTTCAGATACTGGTTTTCAAATGAATGCAGTGACTTTAATAGTGTTCTTCATAGTTTTTGAAAACCCTTCATTCTTGTCTGAAAACGTGGCGGGGCACAAATTGTTATAAGTGTCTGACAACATTATGGAAAGGACCCTACAGAGAAATAAAACATGTTTTCTTTACTCTTCGCTTTCTGTTTGTTATTGTGTGTCTCGCTGTTGTGAAATGTTTTGTCTGCATTGTCAAAATTCAGCCATTACATTGAAAATATTTTAGATAATAATACCAAGCTACACTTTTTGTAGTTCAACGCAACAAACTCTGCCAATACCGGTGTCCCATGGCACTCCTCTGTCTAACTCTCACTCACGTTTCCACAGTTGTCTCTTCCAGCAACAATTCACTTGACATAATGACAAACTTAAAGGGAAAAAGGAAAAAAAACATTAAATTTCTTTGTAGGCACCTTTCCATAATGTGGTCAAACACTTATAATAACAATCTGAGCCTGTCAGTGACAAAAACAAAGCATTTTAGTGGACGCAAACTTACGGTACCAGGTTGTCCCAAATTATTATAATACAGTTTGTTTAGTGGCGGGCAGCTGTAGCATACTCCTTCAATATTGGAACAGTTTTAAAAAGTGTAGTCCCCATTAGTCACATAGACACAAAAACATGGGAAAATAAGGTCCAGGTATATTTTGGTGAAATGTATGGATAAATATGGACGAAAGTTGCGATGACGTAAGTACCCACGTTGCCGAGCTGTCTTTCTCCGTGCTTGCAAAGTAATCATCATTTAGCGTCAGTATTTGTCCAAGCCATGTCGTAATTATATACTGCAGATCAGAAAAGGTCATTGGAAGAGGAGGGTAAACTTCAGACAGTTTACATTTTCTCTTCCACAGCCGCCGATTTACTGTTTTTATTTTCAGCTTAAAAAGGTCATGCGGTGGTGTAGATCTAATGCAGGTAACCTTCAACAAATCTCATTACTGCTTTGCCCCGTGCCAACATGTCTGACCTTTACAATCTGAACTCCATCTACTGCATGTGTAAGAGACCAAGCACCCTGTGAGGGATTACAGAGGAAAGGGCTGGCAGGGCAGATACAGGAAAAGAATATTATTTAGAAACATGTTATAGATTTCTAAAACTTTGATAAGACATTGAGTAAGGGAGCAGTGGAAAAATGCAGTGTTTGAAAACAGTGACTTAATCCCTAGATCAATGTGATAATGATTGCTAGCAGGATTCTCTAGATTTAAACACAGTTTTTCACCAGACCATAAGGGGTGTAATGATGTTTTTACAACGATATGATGCACATCACTTTCCATGTTTCCGATACGATTCAAGGATGATATTTGGCTCATCTAGAGCGATACGATGCGATATGATACGATGCAATATGATACAATTCAATGACTTGAAATCGATACAGTAACCTTTTTTGCCAAAGATTCTGACTTTGAAATAAATAGCTGGATACTGGACAGTGCAGGTCAGGATTCCACAAAGTTTTTCTTGTAAGGGAATCAGGGATAAATTAAGTAAACACAATGATTAATGACAAATACATAAACCTTTTATTTGAAAAGAATAAGAAAGTGCATCTTTAGGACCCGCTGCTTCAGTTCTCAAGATACGAGGCAGTGCAATATTAAACAAAAAATAAAATGACTAAAAAATGAACAGTGGTTTAACCTACGGGTTCTATTCTCATTTACAATATAAATTGTAGAGCAACAATATTGGTGTCTCAGTAAGTGCGTAGAAAGATTGGTCATATTGCCGTTGTATTTTATACAGCCTTTGTATATTTTGCATACAGCGAGCGATTTATCAACGACATCTCCCTTTTTGCAAAAGCCAAAATGTTTCCACACGCTGGACCTCAAACGCGGCTTGAAAATCTCTCGCTCGTCTGGCTATTCCTCGCCCTCAGCCATGCTTTGTTTTGTTGTTGTCTTTGAGATTGGCACTGCTGGCGCATGTTAATGATGTCATACACAGGGAGCGTGAACCGGAGTAACGTTTAACATTTCTTTACTATCAAAAATGCTAAAAAAATACATATAATGTTTGTCATGCTTAAATACAAGGTGCAAAGTCTTAGTATCGATACAATAGATTATTTACCTTGCAAATTTTAGATCGATATACGTCCCCCGTGAAGGATAACTTGCCGAGTACCTATCGATGTAGTTGAATCGTAGATATATAAATCGATACATTGATGTAGTAGATGTATCGTTACACCCCTACGGACCATGCACCAAACTTACATATAGACCTTTTCAAACATGCTTAATGGGCCCCTTTGTACTTCCTGTTTCAATGTTTGTTAATGCAGTAGCTGACGGGAAGTAAACTTGGACCAAAGCTGTTGCCCCTAGCGGCAGAATAGCTATTAAAAGGTCTTAATACATGGTCCGGCCATCAAGTCAAACCCATTCACCCCTATGGAAGGTGGCTATATAGCTCTTTCAGCTTAATGGGCGAAGCTTCTGCTGTGACACTGACATAATGAAGTACAGCAAGTTGCAATTTATAACTTGTCACACTGGAGCAGGTTGTTTTTCTTGGCCCAAGCAGCTAGACTATGTTGCCATAGTCTGAATGGAGTTTGCCGAGAGAGCTCGTCAGCTCATGGGTTTGCAAGGTGCCTTCGCTGTCAGCATAACAAAGAATCTGGCTGGGCACTACGTGGGGAGCACAGCCACATTTTTCTTTCAGGTTTTCTTCCCTTTGTGAGGATGAAAAGCATTCAGTTAAGTGGCCCTGGAAATAGCCCTCTTCTAAGCCTACTGCATGGGTCAGGTAGTGTGCTCTAGTCATAGGCTTCTCACTGAGAGGTAAAATGGTGGAAGATCCTGTGACTGTCCCTTCTGGTCATGTGAAAACCTGTTGCAGAGTTGGACCAAATCCAATAACTCTCCCGGGATTAATTGGAGGTTTTAACACTCTAGCGGAATGGCTCTAGGGATGGCAATGTCACTCGGACGGTCGGTCTGTCCGCCACTTTCGTCTAGACTAAAATATCTCAACAGCTTTTGGATGGATTGCCATGAAATTTTGTGCAGACCCCAGTTGATGAATCCTAATGACTCTGGTGATCCAAAGCACAGCTCTGCTGGAGTACAACCTAAGTACGGAGCTGCTAACATGGCTGTACAAGAAGTATCTTTTCCAAGAATCAGCCGGTGTAGGAACATCTGTCTTTATGCTCTGGAGGAACTGCATCCTTGTGAAGTACTTTCTTGAGATGGCTTCCATTTCCTTTTGAAAAGTACAAGAACTCCAAGCAAGCAGTGATGCATTCACCCTGTTAGAGCACAGCCGCGATGATGATAATGATTGGGCTAGAGTTTAAAATAGCTTGTCCAGAATTGTGATGCTATTCAACAGATTTTTACTTGTCATATTCGCCTTCCTTTTAGAAGTGGTAGGAGCATTTATTGCCTTAGCATCAATGGCCAGTTATACCAAAGAGTATAAAAGCAAAGAGACGAAACTCTGGTGCTTTTTTGACAACAGTCGCTAGATGGCGCTGCGGTTGCGCTGCCGCCAATTTGGACTGACAACTCCAATGAGTCTGTGGCCATGGATGTATAAAGAGAGGTCGGATCATTTTTAGGTAAATCAACTTCCCAGTACAAACACTTAAATAGCCCTCATTTCAATCATTTTGTCCTAAAAGTTGTAAAACTCACTAGTAGCTGAATCCAGAGTTATTTTCCTCGGCATAATGAACGGTCATCAGACCCACGGGACTGCACAGCCAATAAATTAGTATGTAAGTATATAGTTATAATAGTATTCATATTTATAATATTTTCATTGGTAAACAAAGGACATTTTGGTAGAAACATTAAATATATGACAACAGAATAGAAACAATTTTGTTTTACTTTTGTACGGCACTTTATAGGCGGACGTTTTACTGGCGTCCGTTAGTCGCTTTCAGTCCCAAATTGTGGAAGCGTAGCTCTGCTGCTGGGCGCTGATGTTGCAATGAAACGACCAATTGACTGATCTTTTTCTGGCATACTAAATAGTATGGTAGTGGGTATTGGAACACACAGTATGACCCATGCGAAACACATGCGCTCTTCAAACAGCAGTAACGCACCTTCTTTCGACTCACTTTCACTATTTTCAACAAGGCAGAAGAAATGGACAATAATGGGGTCTGTTGCCAAAGTTCTGGGGATAAAGCAAGATCGCCTGAGGTTGTCTTCATACTTTGTTAATTGGAGGTCACTTTTGTAAACCAAATTTTGTGGTTTCAATATATGTTATGAAAACCATTTTAGGGACTGTCCCTTCCTCTCCGCTCCACGTTTCCTTATTTTATCAAAATTTTTTGACAGTATTAATTGTTTCCATGTGGTGTTTGAGATATGTGTTCCTCTGTACACCCTATTCATCCTGCCCTTTTAAAAGGTTCTTATTTTCCACAGCGAACACTGCCCAGAACAGAAATAATAAACCTGTTATAGAGGGAGGCACAGTTAATTGCTGGCACTTAAATGGCGCTCTGTCAGGTCCAGACTCCAGAGTAGCCCCGAAACCTGATGTGTCACGTATGATCCTGCAAATGAAAGGACGCGATCGTTATGGGCTTTCAAATAAAATGCAAATTGGAAATCTGTTCCAGTCAGTTCAAGCCAGAAGAATAACTTGAGCTCATCTTTAATTCATGGGAGCGCTTACAGTGCAGTGCCATGGCAATCTTCTTCCTGCACCCCGCTAAAAGCACATCCCCAGAAGGGTCAACATTTCCTTGGGGTAACAGCTGGACACGGGCCTCCGAGTCAATGTCTTCCACAGTTCTCTTCCTGTTCTCATCCGTCTCTCCTTCCTCCCTCAGAAGCATCCACTCTTCAGATGTGTGAGGAGATTTAATGATGTATACTATCACTGCAGCCCAGCCTAGAGATTAAGAAGCTGGAAGACCCTTCTGCTGTAGTGAGGATCATCAGACAAATGTTCTGAGGGGATAAATGCTATATTTTAGTCCAACACAGAAGATACTAATACCATGCATTTTTACTTTACTGGAAGCTAACCAGGGCTTAAGGATACAGTTTTGTTTATCAGTGGGGTTTGATAGGACTTGCCTGCCTGCCTAACTTCACAATCAGGCCACAGTAACTTTATTCATAAGTTTCAAAATCAATTTTCACTTCAAGATCAAAGTGGTAGAAATCACAAGTGTGGGCTTGCTGAAGGCAGCGTGATTGATGGTGTTGACAGTGTGCAGCAATCATTTCCAACTCCATTCACGCCGCTGCTTTGCACTTTCATAGAAAGCTTCTTTTTTGGCACCTTCCTGCTGGCTAATAAGTTATGGCTTGAAAAGAGAAGGGAAGATATTTCGTTGGTGAAAATTGGGGCTGTGTGTGGTGAATTCACAGCATTGGAGAGTGGAGAATAACTATTTTAGTGTGACTCATGTGTAGCTAAAATCCCCAATCACATGGGCAGGAGCAATTTGATCCTGTCATTGGCCCCCGGGCTTTGCTAAACCCGTAAGTCTTTTTGCTCCCCGCAAACCGCATATCCACCACCACAACGAATCAATTTACCTCGCCACAATTAACATACTGTACATTAATTCACTTAATTTATACTTCATCACATCTTTCAAGAAACACAAACATCCATCCAACATCACATCCGAATTTAGTGTCATCCTTAGTGTCTATGCCTGGTTTTCTTGGCCGCAAAATTCCTGATTAACTCCTCACTGGCGTTAGTCACTGGCATTGTTAGGAATATACGTAGGGCGATGTCAACATTATGGAATACAAGCGGTTGTTTTCGTCTTCATATTAAAGTAATTTGAGCAGTTGAAGGGCAGATGCATTTGTTTCTTGGTTGCGCATAAACTCCCCAAACTGGACAAAACGAGACATTAGAGGATGGTATCTTGGCTCATGGGAAATGGGCTGATTGCCCTTTTTTGCCATTTTTTGCCATCTTATAGACCAAACAATGAAAGTAATCGTTAGTTGCATCCCTAATATATGGAGATCTGCTTGTCAGCTTCTTGGCTAACACAACTCTGTTGAGGCACATTGCTAACATTAGCGCTAGCTGCTGCAGAATTGTCAGGTTGTTGAGTCGCATGACTGGCGCTTAGTCGTTTTGAGCCTTTTTTTCAAGAGGTTGTCCGAGCTGCAACACTGTGACACCAAACTGGCCACATGATTTATGACATTAGCCCCCCTAAGTATTAATAATTTATTATAATAGTATTTTATTATTAATACATATTCAGAGGCCCTTTGAAATTCAAGGCCCCTGGGCTTCAGCCTTGGGAAGCCTGTGTATTAAATCGCCAATGCACATGGGACTGACGCTGTAATAGTGAGGAATTCAGGGATTTGTATTAACTGCAGATGTTGTTACTGATTTTAATCTTGTGTTAGTCATCCATGGGAGATTATAAAAATGACCAAATTTTGGTAAATACAGAAGTTCCATGATGATCCTCTTTCTTATCAAACTTTATCTTCAGAAGTAATTTGTTTTCGCACTTCATTTTTTCTTCTTTATCTGTGAGATTGCTGTATCCTTCAGTCCTGATAAAACTGATAAATGGGGTTGGAATCAATAATTTGAATGAATTCCAGCACAAACTTTAAAAGTTTTTCAAGTAAATTAAGGAGTAATCAGATGTAAAATCTAGATGTTGTGGTATGTACAAGGTGAAACTGATAACATTGAACATTATCTTGCGGTGAGATGAGACGTTAAGGGTGCTAATTCAGTGATTACATGTGATTGTCAGTTGATAACTGAGTGAAAACTGAGCTTTATAATCAAATAGAATCTAGTGGCACAATTAAACATCGATCGAGGTGCAAAATGATAGGGAAATTGACAGATGTGTCAGGAACTAAGCAACACTGGTATTTACTTGTCAGATGATCATTCCTTAGCAATTGTTCCATCAAATGTTTTTGCCTCAGTCAAGGATTATTACTTAGACACAAGGGTTTCTTCATTGTTGTATCCCGACACATTCTTTTAGTAAACACTTCATGCTCAGCAACACATTTTGGACAGCCCTACATGAAAACATATAATGGTCTACTACAGTAAGCGTGTGTTAACGTTAGGGATGCACCGCTCTGACTTTTTCAGTCCTGGGCTTTGGGTATCGGCCGATACTGAGTACCGATCTGATAAAAGTGTTTAATTAATAAGCTGTATGCCTCACTGGGCCCACAAACACAAAGCTTTCATCCAGGAGACCGCTGTTTGCATCCCGTGCATTGACTTTCACTTTCACGTTACAATCAGCTGTTTGTTCGTGCCCCGTGTACACAACTTTAAGTTTCATTTTCACTTTACAAACGTAGTAGTTTTAAGCCCAAACATGTAGTTTTTTTTCCTAAATCTAACTAACTGGTTTTCTTGCCTAAACCTAAAGTGACACCAATGTGTGTGACAAAGCGACAACATGTGACGATTTGGGTGAGAGGGTGTTGGAATAACATACAATGCCAGTTTCACATTCTCTCCTTCTCTCTATTTCACTGGGTTTCGTCTCTCGGTGGACACACCTCTGGCTCGAAAAGTAGAAATATGAACGGCTGAAGGATTAATTTAGGATCCGCATGAATTCCTCAAATGGCACATTTCATCTCTCTGAGTCTCACAATTCCTGCATCATTAAAAGTGTATTCATAATGAAGTAATCAATGTGTTATGATCCCCTTTTTCATAATCTGAAATGTATTAATTTCCCATTTGATCAAAATTAACTAAGTCTGCTCACTGACATTCACCCTCAGATTTCAAAATGTCAAACACTGGTGCCGCATCCGCAGCCTGACTCTGCTCCCTGTGGAGCCTTTACTTTATAATCCAGATAATGTTTCCTTCAAATAGGTTACAGCTCGTTACAAACTCTGCTATTTCGGAGGCCTAATACCCACATATTGAGTTGGAAATAGATCACCGGCATGATTTCCATGATTGCATTTTAACAACAGCTTCTCGACTGCCCTCTGTGTTCTCTCACTTGCTTCACCTCAGCACCCTCGTCTGGCCTGGCTCAGCGTCAGCTCAGTGCGTTTCTCTGTCACATCCTCTCACTGAACCATTTTAGAAGTTTCTTTTAAAGCATAGAAATACATAATCGACAGGGGAGTCTCTTAATTAATCCATCTGTCATGCATGAAAAAGTTGAACCTCGCTTGTAACACCTTTACTGCCATGAACACACAATACCACCCACCAACACATATATATAAATATATAAAAGCCATTTGTGTTTTTTTTACTCTCTATACACTTTGCGCAGGCGTGAGCACGGCGGTATAGTGGAGTCTTGAAGGTTATACACAGCACATCTGACTAATGGCCTTGCTCTCTGTACATGCTCATGCTAATCACTTCTTTGATTGATTGTGCTGCTCCGACGCACTAATAGCATCATTAGCTGGAACTGTTGTGGCAGCCTCGGCTCTGAGCTTCCATTCCCTCGCCGACATTTTCTTTATCCTTCCTTTTATTATTTAGGAAGTAGGTTCATTTTAAATCGAATTGAATTGGATTCTCGGTAAAGAGAAAGTAAAACGTAAATCATAGAAGAGTAAGGGGTTCCCATCTGTCCCACTGCTGACAGACATGCATGTCGGTCCAGCTGGAGCTGCCGTTACCTTGGAAACCTCGTCGGGACAAACGAGATATGCCCAGGAAGTCCTGTATGTGTCATTAGAGAGGTAGTGACACATTAGCACCTGGATGCTGATTGTATTTCAGATAACTTCATTTCATGTGCTGCAATCACAAGTACATCAGTGGTCGTGATGTCGTTTATGATTTCATGCCAGTCAGAAATGAATTAAGCTACAAATATGTGTTGCCATTTACTGAACAAAATCCTCCACACCCATACGATGTCTTCATACTCCATGCAGTGATGTAGCAGCACAAGATGGCCTCCTTCACGGTTTAGTCAACAGTAGAGCAATGTCTCGCACGAGCAGTCTGGCGTCTGAGCCAACAGCATCGACATGCTGCCCCTCACCAACTGTTAAAGTTGTACAAAAAGAATTTAGTTGATAAGTTCTGAGTGAGTCTGACATGCACAAGAAGCTTTGAACATGGTGGGAGTTGTGATGTTTGTTTATGCCGACACGCTGCAGCCGCGTGGTCACAACTGCAGCAAGTTGCACAAAAAAGAAATTAAGCAATGAAGTTAAATACAAAATTTACAACTAGGGATGCACCGATTGCAAAGTCCTGGGCCGATACCGATGTTTAAAATAACAATTTGTCCGATACTGATACCGTTGTTTTTGTTTATCTTGTTTTTGCTGTTGTTTATTCCCCTTTTGTGCAAGGGAAACAAAGACTTCCTTTGGGAACTTCCTCTGTAGGCTTTTCCATTGACTGTTTTCAGATAGGAATTCATTGAGTTTAGAAGTGTGTAACACTTTTGCATCATTTAGTAATGAGGACTTTGAGACCTTAATATAGATACCATAAATAAGTGAGTTAGCCAAAGAGAAGCTTTATTGAGAAAAGTTATTGTTAGGACTTGCTTAAGCACAGAAATATAATAATACCACACAATATAAAAACATAACACCAGGGTAGAAGATTACTGCACAAATGTTTATTTCAATACATTAGGGCTGCAACAAGCGATTATTTTCATTAGCGATTAATTTGTTGATTATTTTCTCACTGGTTTGGTCTATGTTTAAATGTCAGAGGATGGTGAAAAACGTTTATCACATTTCTCTAAATCACTAAGTGACGTCTTCAAATTGCTTGTTTTGTCTGACCGAAAGCCCAACAACCAATTATACTCAGTTTACTCTCACTTAAGACCAAAATAAAGGAGTAAATCGTCACAATTGAGAAGCTGGGAATTGATATGTTTTTGTATTTGTTCTTGAAAAACAGTGTAATAAATGAAACAATTATCAAATTGCAAAATCAACTCATTATTTCAGCTGTAAGATAAATAAATAGATAAATGAAAGGAATGTACCAGGCACCACAAAGGTGCCGCTGTAGCGTTAACATTGAATAAAACAACTGTGTAATAATAATATTATAGTAGTGTTTTCACACAGTTCTGCAGCTTTATGTCACTTTTAGCCTCTTTTAGTTGACTGTCACTGCTGTCTCAAACAAATAAACAACTGAAAATGCTATTTTCAGCAACCAAGCTCTAACAAATTTGCGTATATACAGTACTACCTGCCAAGACCAAAAAACAGTAGCTGGTGGAAGGGGAGAATCCACCAAGCTCAAGCACCAAAAACAGACCTAATATGTCAGTAAATATTCACTTTTCCAACATGTAACCTTTAATAATGTAATAATGTGATAGTATCACAGGAAAACTTTTGTTGATTTTGTTACCTGCCTCTTGGTTGTCAAACTTATTTAAATATTTTTTGCCTGGTTAGATTTTTCTTCATGGCACAAAACAAGGATCTGGCACTATTTTCCTCCATCCAAAACTTGGAAGCAAGAGGAGTGAAAGCGTGACAATCACTTTCAACATGTTTATAATCTTCGTCCGTGTTCATTCATGCAAATGAATGTTGGTTTATCCAGTTAAACTGCAAACATAAAGTACTCTCGTGACTCTCATACAGCGTAGTTTGTCATTTTGTTGCTTTCATTTTCATTACTTTTCAAAATATTTTTAACAACTAACATAAATCCTTCACAAAGATGCTTTTTTGTGAGTAATTTAAACACATTAAAATCAAGAGTCATGAAGCAGAGGTAAAGCTGAAAGAATGTTGATTTATTATACAGCAGACATTACACTTCCATAACCATTCCCTCCTTCTTGTAGGATGTACACTTTCCTGTACTTCACTTTATGCTTTATGCTGCTGCGTCGCTACCTATGTATTAACCTAAAGCCACTATATTGAAATATGGTTAGTTAGTATTATACTTAGTGTTAAAGCTGCTGAGGTGTTGCTCTCAAACATCTCTGCTTCCTGTATGAAACATGGATAGTGTGGCACTGGTTTTCAAAGGTTGATCTGCCGAGTGGATCGTGACCTGGATGTGCAAAGATAGCGGCTGGCCGAGGGGAGCTGTAAAGGGCAGGAGTGTGTGTGCATAGTGCGGCTGGGATGCTGCCAAACTGTCAGAGAGTGTTTAGGTAGTGTCTGCTGGGGAAGATTATTAGTTTAACCAGAGCTGATGTTGTAATCATAGAGGGTGGGAATCCAGCTGGATAAACAACCTACCTATTTTTTGGGTTATCATAATAAAAACACACTTTAAACACATATGTTAAGTAAAGGATTCACTCAACCCTTCATGTACCCACTCACACACATTTTTATGCACCTTTTGGTAACACTTTATTTTACAGGTCCGCAAATTTTAGGTGATAATTAGTAAGTATTTGAAATTTCTTTGGAATTACTGCCAAATTATTATTATTATTATAATTTTTTTAAGACATTTCAAAGAAGTTATTTTCTAATTACCATCTATTTATCAGCTGTAATGGAAATAAAGTATATCAATTAACTTCGTATTCTATTCCTGGAAATGTATTAAATAAATTACCAGCTATTGGGAAATAGCAGAATATAATTATGAAATAATGTTTTTAATAAAGGAATTTTTGATAAATTTGGAGGTAAATATTGGGGTAATTTGGCAGTAATTCCAAAGAAATTTCAAATAGGTTACTTGCTAATTATCACCCAAATACCATTATTTTTAAGGACCTGTAAAATGAAGTGTTACGCACCTTTTTGTTGTGATTAGTTGCTCTTGAAACTTTAAAAGACCTCCTGCTTTGTCTAAATGGGAGCCAGGTGTGAGGCCTGATCCAAAAAAACTGCTCCCTATTGTCAGTAAATGAAAGTGGTGGTGGGTGGCAGTTTGACAAAGAAAGGGGAGCAGCATGAACATATGCTCAGTCAACCTTGAAATAGCAGTATCAAAAGCATGAGATGAAAAACCAAAAGCATATCCTTCAGCATATCTGTCTTCAAAATTAGCTTTTCCTGCTACGTGTGCCCTCAATAGAGAAAATGTTGCTTAATCCTAAAATGACATGACCAATGACCATCTATCATAATCAATATTGGAAATATCAATGTCAGTACTTTGAAAATTTGAGTCAGCCTTGGTTCGGGTTGAAGAATACAAGTTTGAAAGAAGTCTGACCTCTGCAGACCTTATCTCTGCTTGAGGCGAGCAGCTTGAGGCTACGTCAGCCGCTGCTAGCGTAACACTCCCAAATCTCTGATCGAACGGGCACACGGGAGAAGTTTGCCTTCAGGGCTGAAGGGTCTATTTTAATCAAAACCCTGATCTTTTCTTAAGCGTAACCACGTAGGTTTGTTGCCTAAATCTAAGGAGATTTCTGGCAGAAAGACCTGAAGGCAAACTTCTCCGTCGTGCACCGAACAGTCGAGTAGGAAGAAGAATGCGTAGAATAAAAAAAGAGGATATCTCTGGCTCTGCTGCATCAACTTTGATCCTTTCTTTCCATCGTGAGTCGGACAATGTTATCTTAGTGCAATGCTAAATCTGTGGAGTGCTCTTCTAATCATGGATAAGACTCATGCCATACCTTTATACCCGAGTGAAAAAAAAGACATATTGTTTATCGTAAAGACCACAACCTTCTCTTCAATGTTAATTGAGCTGAAACAGAAATGATGGTGCAGCTGAAGTGCGATTTGACTGTTGCCATAGTGAACCCAACTCAATATCATTGAGTCAATGTTTATTGAGCTGTGTTGTTGTTTTTGTGTTTTCTGACCACAGAGATGGAGGTTAATCACATATCAATTAAAAACAACTACACAAATGAACAGTTTGTTGTGGTAATATTGCAGTATCAGCTCCTGCAACATTGTGTTGCCTCCAGGCACCTGAAGGGAAGGTGAGGTACATTTATTTGCGTAGCACGTTTCAAAAACTTACTTAAGACATAAAACAAAGTAAAGATTAAAATAAGATGAAATACAATAAATCGGATTAGACAGAAATCTACAGTGCAGCTACATGATGTGAATAATTTGTAATGAAAAAATCATCAGTTGATTTTAATTAATTTAATTTCCATTTTCCAACCGGTGGCAGGAAGGTCTGATCACTATGGTGATCGGTTCTATAGACTACTGTTACTGAGCTCAATCTCACCAAGTGAAGAGAGATTTTTTTTATCCCAAATCTTGAACATATTCTTTTTTAGTATGCTAACCAATAATGGAGGGCTTGATAGTCGAGTCTTTTTCATCCATGCTCAAAACGCCAGCAGGGCTCAATTTGGGGATAAAAACATGCCAAAATATTCAACTGCGGCTATTTCCAGAACTATCTATAAATGAATGCATTATAATATACAAT
>CAKALG010014647.1:15459-29402 GCA_916700815.1 Helicolenus hilgendorfi | reverse complement strand
TAAGGCTAAGCAACTCACACTGGCAAGTTCGCGGCGTAACACTTTACCACGGGCATAGAATTAAAAAAGGAATAATAAAACTAGAATTCATGAGAGGAAGAAAGAAAAGGAGCAAGCTGATATCAAAGAGTTTGATTCCTCCCCGTTTATCCATTCAGCAGCGTTTGTGTGTGTGTGTGTGTGTGTGTGTGTGTGTGTGTGTGTGTGTGTGTGTGTGTGTGTGTGTGTCTCTGTGTGCTTGTACTAAAGAAGTAAGCAGTAATAGACTTCTGTATGGATCCATTAGACAAGATTTTGGCTCTTTGCCCCTCTGGGTTTTATTGATAACGTTGTAGAAGAGCAATTGGAGTCAATGCACTCATTTCCTGCCCGCACAAACACACACACACACACACACACACACACTTCTGTGATTCCTGTGTTCACGTGCAATGTTTCACTCTTCAACGTGAATTTCAAGATATGAAAATTCTTTATTTACTTTTTATTTTGTGTGGATTCAATCTGTTTTAATTAAAATATCTCTGAACAATAGTTTCACTTACACTGATAACTCATTACATTGTGATCCACTACCAGCAGAGCGTATTTAGAAGTCTGGATAATTGTTTCTTACAAGGTAATCATCCAGGCTTCACAAGTTTTATATCATGTCATTAAGAATACATTTACCACATCAAATATTAAATACCAGCAGTTTTGAGCTTATTATGTTTATTATATTATGTCTTGATTATACTATTCATCATGTGTTTATAATGCTTTTGAGCACAAGTAATTGAAAAAAAATCTATTCATTTTGGCGTCACTGAAATTGAAAATATTTTTTTTTCTATATTTTCTTATGTTTTTAAAGATGACTTATTATGCTTTTGGGCTTTTCCCACCATTCCATGCATGTAAAAGGTCTGCAAAGTTACAAAGTCCACGCCAAAGGGGGTTACTCTCCCCCACACTGCTCCTGAACTGCCTGAAACGCCTTGGTTTAAGTCTCGCCTTTTCTTCTGTAACGTGGTGATGTCACCAAGTAATACATTTGCATAATACCTGCCTAGCAGCTAGTGGCACGCCCTCAAACAAAGTTAGTTAGAGCCAGTGGGCAATCTCCGGCGTTGTCCGGTCTGGGAGTTGTCCATGTTTTCGTCTTAGAACGTTAACCCTTTCACAGTGTGTTTTCAGCTCATGAAAGTTAATTGTAACATTTAAGTCGCCTAAAAAATGTCTTATTCAGTGTTCGGTTGTGCTTAGCTCCACCTTTTGTGTCACTTCTGGTTGCAATAAACCAAGATGATGACGGGCAAAATGCCGAACTCAAGGCTTCAAAACGGCATACCACAAACCAATGGGTGACGTCACGGTGACTACGTTCACTTCTTATTAACTGTCTATGGTTAGAGAGGAGCTGGAGCAGAGTCTGAAGGGTTTGGTTCGGTTGACCAATCACAACAGTGGGCCAGCTGACCAATCAGAGCAGACTGGAGCTCAAACAGAGCGTTTCAGACAGAGGTGCTTGCAGCACAGCCGGTATGAGGAAAATTGGTGTTTTTTGAACATTAAAGCATGTAAACGTGTTCTATTAGAAACCAAAAATACGAGTATGAACCTGAAAATGAGCATAATAGGTCCTCTTTAATATTTTTTTTTATAGTTGCTGAAATTGTGCTTCATCATTTTCACATGCTGCTTTCAGTTAGAGGTTTGTAACACACTCACACACACACACACACACACACATCAATGATTCAGCTTAGATAGGGGGATGGATAAGTGCGGCAACATCAAGGCCTTTTTCCATCCAACTGCTGATTGTACACAACACACACAAACACACACACACACTACACACAGTCTTCCTCTAACAACAAGTTGAGGAAACCATCAAGAGTTTTCTGTATTAACGTTCACTTACACTGACCTACATGTGGTGAAATTCAGTCAGACATCTCCCTGCTCATCTTGTCACATCTCTGTATATAGTTTATTTTAAGACTATATCATACATTAGGTCCTGCACATAATGTCTACAAAGTGTTCAGCTGAATCACAGCCATTAAAAGTCAAAATAAAACAGCTAACGTGACTTTCAGGCTTTATCTGAAAGGTGGCATAAAGCAATAAATGTGATCACATATTTTTCTGCATTTTATAAGCTTAAAATAAAATGTTTACGGGGCTTGGGAGTCCTGTGTATAAGCATACGTCCTTGGCGAGGAGCTTTCAAGAGTTTCTTAGTGTTGAGAAAACTGCTTCTATTGTTCTGCGTGACAGCGGGATGCAACACTGATCACGTCTACTTTGACGCAGCTTGGTTACATACACAGCAGACAGCAGAATATGGCTACTTGAGAGAGATTTGTCTCTTTCACTTAAAACAGGCTCCTGCTAACATTACCTCCTCTTGTAATACTTGAACCATTTAATATTGACAGTAAACATCCCACCCTGCAGTTTTCTGGCAAGTGATGTTCTTTTCCCTCCTCAAACTACATGTAAATTGGAAGCAGATTATGTTTTCACTCCTGTGCATCTGTCAGCAACAACATATCTCAGGATGTTACAGGCGGATTTGGCTGAAACTCAGCAGACAGGTGGTGATCTAGATTTGGGATTTACGCCAAACTATATGTTGCATTCAAGTGCTGGTGGGAAAGAATGAAATCCATGATGTTGACAATGGCAATAATCCTTAGTTGCAGCCTTATTGGACAGCATCATATGACAAAATATAAACACTGAGATGAAGTTGCACTCTACAAAAGACCTTCTGTCTTTTCATGTAAATAACTACTGTAGCTGCTGAGTTTTATTTCACCTCCAGTTATTTGGATCTCAGACGTTGTGTTCTTATCTGTTATATATATCTTTAATTACATCGTGACCGAGTCTTGCGTACATTAACTCCTGGACTTTAAAAGGTCCTTCAAGGCTCCAGTCTGCCATTGACTTCAATGATTCAAGTTTGTATCGACTGGCTTATGGCTTATGGCAGAAGGTCGAGGCTTCGGCGAAATCAATTTAGTTGACCATCACAAGGGCACTCACACACACACACACTTCCTTACCACATTAAAGTCAAGGTTCTTCTCCACCCAGTCCGTAGCAGCTTCAAACTCTTCAAACATTTCCATGATGTAGAGGGTATCCAGAGCATCCACTATCGTCGCTCCCTTTATACTGCCTGCAAGAGAAAGAGATAGAAAGGTTAGAGATAGATTACAGAATTTCTCAGGGCTGTCAATCAATTAAAATATGTAATCACGATTAATTGCATGATTGTCCGTAGTTAATTGTGATTAATCGCAAATTAATCACACATTTGTTATCTGTTTGAAATGTACTTTCAAGGTCTGTAAAGAGGAGACTCATGGGTACCCATAGAACCCATTTTCATTCACATATCTTGAGGCCTTGCCACAATTTAGCATGGGTTTGGAGCGTTATTTACCCGCCTCTGCAACAAGCTAGTATAACATGGTACCAATGGATTGCGTAGGTTTTCTAGTTGCATATGAAGCAAGTATCTTAACTCTAGCTTTAAAACAGAGTCCGCTACAACCAAGCTAGTGGCGTTAAAACAAATTTGCATTAGCACGTTATTATCGCACCAACTTTAACAGCTCTAGTTCAAATGTAATCTTGTAAAATGTAGTTTTTGGCGAGAAACTTGAATAAATCCAGTTGTTTGAAGCAGATGTTTTCACAGCAATATAAAATAGATAATGGAGAGGGAAGACCTGTTTAACTTCCTAACAAAAACCAATATGCAAACAGTAAAAAAGGAGTCGATGTTTAAGTTTACTTCAGTTTTTTATTTTGGTATCAAATTGGTACCCGAGAATCATGGAATTTAATTGGTATCAACTACTACATTTCTGGTATCGTGACATCCCTAATCATCTGTCTGCTAAAAAAACTGAGAGATGCTGGGAAGGAAGCTGGATAAACAACTTTAAGTTTAACATTTCTCCATTGAAGTTCCCTCAAATGTTAAAAGCTTGTTAGTCAGCGTACCACTCCTTTTATAAGTCTGTTGTCTGAATGACAACAGGTGCTGGCAGCAGTCTCACCGAGAAAAAGCGGCGAACAAACAGCAGAAGTTAAGAGTTATGTTTGGAGGTTGAATAAATTATTCCGCTCAACAGATGGTGAGAGGCAGCCATTATCGGCACTGATGAAACGTCGGGAGTATTGCTCATCTCTGGTGATTAGCCTCATAGCAGGAGGGAAGACACACAAACCATCATTCCAGCGCTGTCATTACCCAAACCCCTTTAACGAATCCAACACTACCCCAACACCTCGGTCTGTGTGTGTGCCAGGGAGCTCAATAAATCATTAAGCATGCAGCACCGAGCCCGCGGCAAAGCTTTTAGTCCTAACATACCTGTTATAAACACAAGGCCTCGTCTGGCTGAGCTATCTGACCACTTAGAGGTGAGACAGAAAAGGCAAAACACAATAGAAATGGAAGATGAAGAGGAACAAGACGACTAGTAAGACATGAATACATCAGCGTAGGGAGGGTGACCCTACAGAGAGAAGGGCAGGGAGTAAAAGTGGAAAGAAAAACAAGAGGAGAGCGCTTCAATAGTTATAGAAAAATAGTCCAAGTCAAACAGAAAAAAAACAAATTTAAATGCGGTATAGAGTCAAGATGAAAAGCTAGAAAGCTGCAGGTTTGTTATTGTGTAAATCTGTGGGTTTATTTCCCTCTGTAAGAAGTGGGAGGATGCAAAGGCAGCTAAAAGCTTTCCATTACACACAATGCTGAATCATCAGCCACAGGCGCAGAGCCACTGTTGTCCATCAGAAGTAGCACTGTGTTCACTCCGTGTCTGGAAAATATGATTATTTCTTTAAAATCACCACAGAGAGAGATGACAACTTGGTCAATTTTTACAAGCTGCGAACATGATTTTGATTACAAAGCAATAGATACAAATAATATTTCTGGATAAAGCTGCTGATATACCATATCAACTATCGACATTCATACCAAAACAAAATCTCCTGGAAAGACTGAACCTCTACAGAAAAGCTGGGTATTAAAGGAATAGTTTAATATGATAGATCGATTCCACTCTTCTATCTGTGTGTTAAAGGTCCAGTGTGTAGAATTTAGAGGCATGAGGTTGCAGATTGCAACCAACTGAAACTTCTTCCGTGTGGCAAGCGTGTAGGAGAACTACAGTGGCCGATGTGAAAATGCAAATGGCCCTCTTTGGAGCCAATGTTTGGTAAGAAACACGGCGAAGCAACATGGCGGATTCAGTGAAGAGGACCCGCTCCCTATGTAGATATTAACGGGTCATTCTAAGCTAACGAAAACATAACGATTCTTATTTTCAGATGATTGTACGCTAAAGAAAACATACTTATTGATATTATATTCCATTTCTGCCAATAGATCCCCCTAAATGTTACACACTGGTGCTTTTAGTGTGGAAATAAAACCAGGATTAGCCTAGCTTAGCATAAAGACTGGAAGCAGGGGTAAATAGCTAGCCTGGCTCTCTCTAAACCTCAAGAACCAAATGTAATGACAACAGTTTACAAGGAATTACATTACCGACTGTATTAACTGTATCTTGCAACTCACGCTTTTTACATTTCTGTTTGTACAGATTTAACACACAATTAATCGATCTCCAACTATTTTGGAAATCAATTAATCCATTTGAATTATTTTTTAAAGAGAAAGTGAATATCCTCTGATTCCAGCTTCTTAAATGCAAGTATTTTCTGGTTCCATTACTCCTCTATGACAGTAAACTGAACATCTTTGAGTTGTGGACAAAACAAGACATTTGCGGACGTCATCTGGGGCTTTGGGAAACACTGATCAACATTTTTTTTTACATTTATAGCCCAAACAACTAATCGATTAATCAAGAAATTAATCAACAGATTAATCAACAATTAAAATAATTGTTAGTTGCAGCCCTAATGCACATTTTGGGTGTTGGTAAGTGGATTTTCTTAAATTGGACAGAGCCAGGCTAGATGCTTCCAGTCTTTATACTAAGCTAAAGTAATCCCCTCCTGGCACCAGCACCACTCACAGATATGAGAGTGACATCGATCTTGTTATCGAACAAATGCTTTTAGAAGAAGAGGAAAGTAAGAATGACATGACGATACTGAGCAAGTATAGGGAGAATCACAAATACTGTGCACTGAAATCTACATTAAAATGTGGCGTTAGAATTCTACAATTAATGTGTCATCAATCAGAAATTGACCAAACATCTAACTCGTGATAGTGTGAATGTTTTGCCTCCAGCCATGTATATAGAAAGAGAGAGAGAGCATGTGACTGGAGGCGTCAGCAGATTCAGTTACTGTTGTAGTCACTTGTCCTTCCTGTTTTTCATCCATCTCACATTTTCACTCCATTGAAGCCTCCAAAGCGACAACGACAGGACAAGACACTTTCCTCCCGTCCATTGTCTTGTCACTGTGCTTCCTTCCCCCTCACTGCTCATCCTGTATCTGAGAGTGTGTGTGTGTCAGAGGTACAGATGGTCAAAGAGTGACCAGGATACTAATACCATATTTATAAAAGAGAAAATGTGAGAGCGTAAAGGAAAGATTGTGGAACGTTTTATGACATTTGACCTCCTGTAAAGGATATACAGTATACTTGTATTTATATTTTTATTTCTAAACAAAATGCTGAGTAGGTCGGGGTGATAACATTATTCTTTCTCTCCATATAATGTATCGGGACACATTTCAGATTGTGATTCACAGTTTTCATGTTTGAGTAATTTTCTCCTTGGACTGATTTGATTCAACAGGAGCAATATGAATAATCTTTTTTATTGTGTGGAATACATTTAGTCATCATCATGACATATAGTATTAATAGAGATAATGTTGTGATAACTATTTTGTTATCTAAGGCCCGAGACACCCACACCAATGATTCATTATTGTGGCTAATTAGATCTTTTTTTCTGTTGAAGTTCTCTATGTACTAATAATAACGGTGAATGTGTGAGTTGTACCACACTAACAAGTTCAACAAAACCAACATGAAAGTGAGACTGATATCAATCAAGCGCACTGTCCTGAGAAGAGGTCTAATTACATCAAATAAGTGAGAACTCTGCTGCAGTTGCTTCATCTTGTGATGTTCTTGCAGTAAAAACTTGACATTTGTGCACCAAGATAACAAATCACACGTTAAACATAAATGAGAGCGAGTGCTGGTTAATAATAATTTATCTGGATACGGAAATCTTTCAATGTCAAGATATGCTTTTAGTCTGCTATTAAAGATGGTGAGCAACTGTTGTTCTAACTGAACTGGAAATGAAAACATGCTCATTTTGGAAGTTAATTAGTTGAATAATTGATTAGCTCTTTGAAAGAAAATTAATTAGCAACTGCTTTGATAACAGCTTAATTGTTTCAGTCATTTTTCAAGCAAAAAAAGCAAAGTATAAAAGGAATATCAAATATGTATAAAAGTTATTTGAAGGAGTCACCTTTGGCTCTGGGAAATTCACTAATTACACTTTTTTTTTCAACATTTCATAGGTGAAACGACAACCAACAATATAATTGGCAGATTCCTGACCGGTCAGTTACTGCACAAAATATTAAGAACACTCAGATGACACTGGCCGTGGTTACACTTGACACTTCAATGAGACTTTTCGTGATGCACTAGATCGGAACTCAGCTGTGTCCGCATATGTGTGTCCACACTTGACACTTCAATGCGACCTGCCTGATCGGATAGTGATCGGATATATTACGTGGTCAAGAAGTGACCACTCGTCTTACTCCCTTCAGTATTAGTAGGTTTGTTTTATTGAAGAATAGCCGCTAACAAAGCTCTGCTAATTCTGCGATAAACAAATTTCCTTTCCTGTAAATTCTTCACAATAAAAGTCCCCCGTTACTCCTCCTAACTGCAGTATTAGTACACTTATTTTATTGAAGAATGGCTGCTACAGAAGCTCCGCTAATTCGGTGATAAACACATTTAATTTCCTGTAAATTCTTCACAATAAAAGTCCCCCGTTACTCCTCCTAACTGCAGTATTAGTACACTTATTTTATTGAAGAATGGCTGCTACGGAAGCTCGGCTAATTCGGTGATAAACACATTTAATTTCCTGTAAATTCTTCACAATAAATGTCCCCAATTATATTTGCTGCTTACTCTTCCACCCTGAAGTATTAGTAGACTTGTTTTTCGTTTTATCTACACCCACATGCTGTCCAGAACTCACTGAGATCCAAACTCAATGCGAGCCAGGCCACCTCGACATGTGGTCTGGCTGATTGGATACAAAGGCGAGCAGATCCTATCTCAGAACGTACAGACTTGACAGTTAATACGCCCTGGCATGATCGGATGACAAAAGTCGCATTGAAAAGACAAGTGTAACCACGGCCGCTGATCACAGATTGGGGCTTTAATCAAATAGATCTCTGATGTTTGTGAGACAGCTTGTCCCGGGCCACAAGGGACACAAGAAATCTGCTCAAATCAGCTCGTTACCACATCCAGGATTTGTGTCAGAGTCCAGATGGGATGACTATAAAAACGGAGACAGGATTAAGCTGAGGTCTGTGAGGTTGTGAGAGCAAAGTCCGATGATCTTGGAGGCGATGTGTGTTGCTGCCGAGGAGTTTGTTTCTGTTTGCGAGCCTGGTGAGGCAGCAGATGGCTCCGCAGAGGGCAGCGTCTCTGATGCTTCTGTAAAACATGAGTGGTAGCGGAGGAGGAGAGAGTCTAGGAGGCTTCTATAAAGGAAGAGCAGTAGGGGAGGACAGGCCTTGTGATATCTGCTGTAGGTGGTAGGCTTGTCGCAGTGGGAGATTTCTTACATATGTAAAAGGTCTTTCCAGAAAACCACAAACACCAGTGTTATCGCCCACGGCAACACGCCTCGACTGCCTCTACGTCTTCAGAAGAGTGCTGGGGATCGCCTTCTCCGATGAATATTTTCTCCCTGCTTTGTTTCCTGTTGCTGCTACCAGTGTGAGTGCACCACTGAAAGATATTAAATTCAATGCCTCTCCTCTTAGCAGCTACTTCTTATTTTTGTGGCTCTTTCTTGTAGGGCTGTCAATCGATATTTAATCTAACGATCACACATTTTTTATCTGTTCAAAATGAACCTTAAAGGGAGATTTGTCAATTATTTAATACTCTTATCAACATGGGGTTGGGCAAATATGCTGCTTTATGTACGTATGTGTAACTTTTTATTATTGGAAATCAACTAACAACACAAAAAAAGGCAAATATTGTCCAGAAACCCTCACAGGTACTGCATTTAGCATTACAAATATGCTTAAATCATAACATGGCAAATTCAAGCCCAACAGACAACAACAGCTGTCAGTGTGTCAGTGTGCTGACTTGACTATGACTTGCCCCAAACTGCATGTGATGATCATAAAGTGGGCATGTCTGTAAAGGGGAGACTTGTGGGTACCCATAGAACCCATTTCAAAATTTAGCGTAAGTTTGGAGCGTTATTTAGCTCTTTTGCAACAAGCTAGTATGACATGGTTGGTACCAATAGATTCCTTAGGTTTTTTCTAGTTTCACATGATACCAGTATCTTCACTCTAGCTTTAAAACATAACAAAACATAAAAATCGCATTAATGCATTAAAGAAATTAAAAATAATTTGTCTTATTATTGCCTTCTGTTTGACAGCCCTAATAAATATATTGTTGGAAATCAACTTTATCAGTCCTAGTTTTTCTCCTTCATCATGTCATTAATCATAGCGTTGCACGTCAGAGGTGAAGCTCTGGTTCTTCAGAGATTGCTTAAATGACAAAGAAGAAAACAAGGCTTGTATGACGCTCGCCCTTGTTGACATCACCTTTAAAGCAGAACATGGGAAAGACGGATGGAAAGATGGAAAATGAAACGCAGGCGTCCTCAGAAGACAAGAAGAATCATTACCTTTCTGTTCCAGGACAGAGAATAAGGATGGACGGGAGAGGGATGGCAGAAAGAAAAGGGAGGCTCAAGGTCCAAAAGTCATTAACGAACAGTATCAGTCGTTCCATTCCTGTGTGCCTCGAAACACAATCCATCCAGTTGTTCCTCTTCCTACATTCACTTGTCCTCTAATGAGGTGTCCCATCAATCGTCTCACCTTCTTCTGTTCTCTCTTTACAGTACTTCTATCCTCTCTCCCTCCCTCTCTCTTTCTGTCCTTCTGCCTCTTGACTTTATCTCCTTGTTTCCTTCCTTTGATTGCTCCCTCCATCCTAATCCACTCTGCTTTTTTTTAATTTTATTTTTCTCCCTGAGTTCCTCTAAAAGGAAATGAGTGAAGAGGAGTGATGGATGAATTAAAACAGAAAGCACCACACCTTGCATGCTTCGCTCATCACTTACATAGGCAGATATAGTGTGTCATGTACAAAGTGTTATTCTATTCTATTCAATTTATTTATAGCGTCAAATCATAACAGATGTTATCTCATGACGCTTTCATGTAGAGCAGGTCTAGACCGTACTCTATAATTTAGAGACCCAACAAGAGATCCCCCATGAGCATGCATTGTACTGCAACGGTTCGTATGATATCTTACAAACAGTTAATCCTCTATTTTCATGCGTTTTCCTACGAATGTCCAGCAACACGTGACGCACGTGTTTATTTACGCTCAAGTCTTTTAAAAATAAACTTCCGTCTTCACAGGAAACAATTTGATTTAGGAAAAGATCGTGGTTTGGGTTCAAATAAAGACGAAAGAGACGTTACTTATGTATGTATAAATCAACGTTAACTTCTGGTTTCACACGGGACACAAACAGTGTTTCCCACCCTGACCTCCTCTTTATGCGGTGTTTGTTACTCTTCCTGGTTCACATTTCCATGGATTATTACATAGAAATTGATTTTGTAGGATACATATGAATTACAGTGCATTACTTTTAGATCTAGCTACAAACGGTGTATGAGAACAGCCCGTCTACTGCAGTTCAGTGCTAAAAGCATTAGCTGGTATAACTTTATTAGTGTGGATGACTGGTCAATAACGACATTGACTTTCTGCATTTCTTCCTACACTGCAGAGTGTGTGAGTGTGTGTGTGTGTGTCAGATGGGAGTGATGCATTGTTTGGTTGTTCAGAACAAAATAACCTTCACTTCACGCAATCAGGCGACGAAAACGGAGCTGTAATCTGTGATGCTGTGATGTGGGAGTGTGCATGAGCGATTGACAAATGTGATGTTGCTTTTTCTCTTTCACACAAACGCAAACCAATGATTGTGTTGACAGAGGTCAAAATGCAAACATGAGCTCTACTTATTCAGTCGAGTATAGACGTTATGTTTTCAATCAGTAGGCGGAATAACAATTTAACTGTGTGGGTTCTTGTGAGGGATTAAGTAATAAGTCTACGCTGATCCCCAACTGTATCTGCCACATTTTGAAGGAAAGGTTCATGTGTTTAAAATGTGTTTCTGGTACATTTAAATTCATTGTGTTGCTTTGCACACCCTGCATACATGCTACAATTCTCATCTCCATATTTGTTTGTACTTACTTATTTTACTGTTTACAGATAGCTTTAAGCCGTATTGGAGCTGTGTTAATTTACGGATGCTAACTAGATTAAAGTAGTTAATCTAGTAATTAACTCTACAAACACTCAAACACACTGTGCCAGCGTGGCTCGACTGCTTGTGGCCGTTCACACCATGGCTTGGCGCAACTACCTTCCCCTCTATAAAGCCTATAAGTATCCCCAGTGAAAGATCAACGCACTGTAAAGTCCTCATATCATAGGAAGAACAATATGGTAATAAAGCAAACTAGCAAACATAAAGTCCACAAGAGTAAAAGTAAAAAGAGTAAAAATACACAACAGTTTAACAGCTTAATTCAACAGTAACTTATGCTGCGTTCACATGGAATCATGGAATCTACACCTTCTAGACAGCACAGAAAAAACAAACAGTCTGACGGAATGCCAGAACGGCAAATCAAAAAATGGTGATGAATAAAATATATCAAATAAAATCATTTTGTGTCTACTATTTTCTGTACTTATTCTAATAATGCATGTAGCTATAAGATGCAGTTTTCTCTTAACTTAAACAATGTTATCCGGTGTGAAGGAGCTACATAACATCTGGTTGTAAATTCTGTCGCAAAGGATGGCAAAAAGTTTAAGTATTTTATCTTCATCTGCCGTTACCGTTGTCGGTATTCTTTGCTGGCTTCAGTTTTACCATCCTGCTCTCGTCCACTAACATCATGTTTGCCGTCTGCCTTGCCTGATTCCATGTGAATGCAGCATCATGGCTGCTCCCTCTTAGTCGGTTAGTCGACTAATCGGTTGTTTTGGTCTTATTTGTCTAAGATTTCTTTAGTCAATTAGTTGATTTTTATTCTGACTGACTTATTTCCAAGAAACTTATGAGCACATCTCTGGTAATGTGTTGCTTTTTTGTGCTTCAGTTTTACAGATCTGTCGATCTTGGTTGGTTAACAGTAAGCTTGATCATAAAAAAAACTAAATTCTAATTTATATTAAAGTATAAACTTTATCAATTAAATCAATCAATAGGATATGGAATTATTGTACGCTATAGTCCCATAAAGTCCTGAATCCCCCCGACATTTATTTTCAGAGCCTTTATTAGATCACTCGGTATCGTTATGAAAAGCTTTTATTCCATCAAACTAAATTGGTGTTATATTTTCAGTGACTATGTTAATATAACATCTAGATATGTGTGATGTGTTCCTTTGCTTTGGGAACATGAAGTAAAGAACAGTTACATCACGAGCACCATGTGAACACAAAGCGTGACCTCCACAGTCGGCTGTGCCCTCCAGCTCTGGGTCACACAGAGCTCCTTGGTGAGGCTTCTGCATCTCCCTTTCACTGCTATTCACAGCTCGCAGCTCCACACAATTCAACCTGAGCACTGTGAGAGCTGCGGGTTATGTCACAGCAGCCATGTGAAGCACAGCTCCTCTCCCACAATAAAGCTAGCCCTGCAACTACATGTCACGCGAACAATGCGAATCAATGTGCGGCGCACTTTACCCTGGAGCTCTCTACTCCCCTCTGTCAGGCAGCATCCGAAAAACACTGAGCAGTTATTGTGTGACTGACTCTGTTATGATCAACATGGGTCTTGATTAAATATTTATCTCCTGCCCATCATATTTAAGTAAGGACCTGCGGCATTTTTGATAACTCGAGAAGGACGAGTGCTCCGCCTCAGCCTATTGTCGATGTTACACCGTATCCAGTGACCCGTTGTTTTGTGACCTGCAGCTACGATTTCTCTTTCAGTGAGAAAATATGTGGTGAAAACCCTACACCAGTGAGTTTGGTTTTTAATGGAGTGAGTACACAGATGGTCATTTGAGTGGATGTGATCAAATAAGAAACTAGATAACCCTCGGAGAGCGCAGACCTCCGCCATGATGCCCCAGTACGATTCCCCCACCTCTCCGTTCAGCTTGCGCCATCATCCACGTGTATTTCTGATTATGTTGAGATCAGCTGTGGGTAGCGGAGCATCGTAAAACACTTCATTTGAAAAGGACAGAAACAAAATAAAACTCACCTAAATTGTCGTTGTTACTCTTTCCAACAATTACCAAGTGTGCTTTGGTCGAACTCAAATGTAATTTCACCGGGTTTAATGTGAAAGAAACGCCGAATCTACAGTCCTCCAGAGTCCTCAGAACTGTGCCCATAGCAAAGGTCTGCTATACATAGCAATGGTCTGTTATAAGAAATAAGAGACCGCAGAATGCCGTGATTGACCTTCACCTTTCTTTCACCTATCCCATAACCCCGGAGGGTCGTTGGGGCACCACAGACGATCTGTTGACCAGCTCTCTCCATCCCTCTCTGTCCTCGGCAGCTCTCATTGCCTCACTGAGTTTCAAGTGAGTCCATTCTCCGATGTTATCTTCCC
>CAKALG010014647.1:0-15439 GCA_916700815.1 Helicolenus hilgendorfi | reverse complement strand
GCACTGTGAGAGCTGCGGGTTATGTCACAGCAGCCATGTGAAGCACAGCTCCTCTCCGACAATAAAGCCAGCCCTGCAACTACATGTCACACGAACAATGTGAATCAATATGCGGCGCACTTTACCCTGGAGCTCTCTACTCCCCTCTGTCAGGCAGCATCCGAAAAACACTAGCAGTTATTGTGTGACTGACTCTGTTATGATCAACATGTTCCCTGATTAAATATTTATCTCCTGCCCATCATATTTAAGTAAGGACCTGCGGCATTTTTGATAACTCGAGAAGGACGAGTGCTCCGCCTCAGCCTATTGTCGATGTTACACCGTATCCAGTGACCCGTTGTTTTGTGACCTGCAGCTACGATTTCTCTTTCAGAGAGAAAATATGTGGTGAAAGCCATACACCAGTGAGTTTGGTTTTTAATGGAGTGAGTACACAGATGGTCATTTGAGTGGATTTTAGTAGTGTGATAATCATGATTATATTCACGTATGTTGAAAATGTATCTGTTAATCAAATCTGAAAACTGTAAAACAACATTATACAAACCAAATGTGATCAAATAAGAAACTAGATAACCCTCGGAGAGCGCAGACCTCCGCCATGATGCCCCAGTACGATTCCCCCACCTCTCCGTTCAGCTTGCGCCATCATCCACGTGTATTTCTGTTTATGTTGAGATCAGCTGTAGGTAGCGGAGCATCGTAAAACACTTCATTCGAAAAGGACAGAAACAAAATAAAACTCACCTAAACCGTCGTTGTTACTCTTTCCAACAATCACCAAGTGAGCTTTGGTCGAACTCAACTGTAATTTCACCGGGTTTAATGTGAAAGACACGCAGAATCTACAGTCCTACAGAGTCCTCAGAACTGCGCCCATAGCAAAGGTCTGCACCCATATCAACGGTCTGCTATACATAGCAATGGTCTGTTATAAGAAATAACATATAAGAAATAACAGACCGCAGAATGCCGTGATTGACCAATAAGAATCAAGTATTGAACAAAGCCGTGTAATAATTATGATCAAAACACAACATTCCACGTAACGGCAGAAATATCAGTTCCCTTTCACTATCACAACTAAAGCAACCTGTTGACCTAGTTTTGTGAAATGCTCTAAACTTTTTTATGATATATTCTACCGTACAAGAAAACAGGCAGCTAGAAAACACATGGCCTCTTTCCAGCTTTACTGGGAGAGATAAATTAATATTGGCAGCGCACACTGACTCAGCAGCTTTAGCTCAAAACTAGCAGCCTCAGCCTTCATATGAGTGACAGCAGTCAAAGTGTCACTGATATTAAAAGAAAAACTGCAGGCTGCTCTCATTTTATGAAAATTCGGTACTAAAAAAACTAAAAAAAATCCCTTCTTGAAGTTTTTCCTCAGCTCGCTGACTTTCTGAGCCCCAAAAATGTTCTCGAGATAGAAACCCGTCACGTATCATAATGCTAACTCAATGCAAACTCCAGGTCTAATCCTTAATCCTACAATTTGATCCCGATCTCAACACCCCTCAGCACCGCTGGTGATCCCATTTAGCCCCAACCGCCGCCTCAACGGTGCGTCTACACTGTATTTTGTGAGAGGTCACAGAGGGGAGGTGAGGAAAAGTGATGGCTAAGCCTTCGGCTAATCGTGTTATCGTAGGCAGAAAGCATGCGCACGCACGAACACACGCAGACACAATCCCAAAGTGTATTAACCTATTGGCTTCTGCTGCCAGATACTCGAGCGTCAACACTTTTTGTCAAGGTTACAGTGAAAGGCATTATCACGCTTCACTTGTGTGTGTGTGTTGAAAAACACACCACCTGTCAGTGATACAGAAAAGAGGGATTTAAAGCAAAGCTGTGATAACACACCATATACAAGAAGCTGCAGGTAGGAAAATCTCCATCGGTGTTGTTCATTTTGTTTGGCTGCCTCGTTTATTCAGGCGTGGGAACTTCCAGGGACCAGGAGACTTCGAGGAGTGTGCATGAGTGTGTGTGTGTGTGAGTGTCTATAAGGTGTGTGTGTGTGTGTGTTCATGAGGAAGATGGGCGGTGCTGCTGCAGTGTGTTGTTCCAGGCCTTGAGGGGGATTCAAAGCCCGGGCGAGCAGGACTGTTGTTCAGGAGTGTGTGTGATTAATTAATGTGGATGCAGACTCAAGGTTCTATAACAAAGGCTCAGGAGATGACTGTGCACAACGCAGTGTGTGCATGTGATAGATACACCCCCCCCATTTCAGCTGCTGCAGTGCTCCTCTCCACTGTGTCCCACCCACCTCTGTGCAGAGCGTGATTTACATCATTTCAGACACAACCAAATACAAGCTCCCTCCCTCCTCACACACAGAAACCTGAGGGCAGGCCGGAGCAGAATTACTCCATCAATTTCAATTACAGAGATTGAGTATCTGATTCAGACACACACACAATGCTGCGTGGGAGCTGAGGCTGCGGCCCAGGACTCAATGTCAAATTATATAACCGACTAAATGACTTGTCTGGAAATAGAAAGACACCAAAAAACATTAGCCCTCTTGACTGGTGGACGATAACAATATTTTTAGATCTGCTATGGCGACAGACAGAGTGGGGCTGGCTCGGAGGCTGGCAAGGATGTACGGGAAACTGGATCAAATACGGTAGGACACAATGATGGGGTTGTGACCAAGACGAAGCACTGCATTTGGCTCTGCAGCACACGCATGGATGGCGGGCCTGGCGATGTGTTCGAGCACATCATTCACCATCCTGAAAGACACCTGAGCCACTGGTTGTTTACCTCACAGGAGTTCAATTAGTTTTAGAAAGATTCATTTTGTTTTAGTTTTAAACATCTTGAGGATTGTGTCTTTTCTCACCATGACTCACCATGTCCTGCAGCTGAAGTGGATCCCATTAAAAAGACTTGATTGCAAAAGACCAGCACCAAATAGAAAACCACATAACTCCTCTGCTGGCCTCTCTTCATTGGCCTCCAGTGCAGTTTAGAAGTTATTTCAGAATCTTACTGGACCCCTTTTTTACATCTTGGACCTTTTAAGGTCTCTATGGTCTTCTTGGGGTTCTCAAACTTTTTGGGGTCAGGGACCCCTTAAGGCCCAGACACACCAAGCCGACATCAAAGAACTAGCGGCGACAAATGCCACCAGTTGCATCGCCTCACATCGCCTTTGTCTTGGTCAAAACGTTGCATTCGAACAAACCTCAAAGACTACAGCCGCCGGTCAACTACCACGTACGTTCTGCACCTGCGGGAGAGGAAGTAACTCTCCACACCAGCAGGTGGCGGTGGTGTCCACCACTTAGCTTCATTCCAGACGGCCATGTCGCTGTGAAAATATCCGTGTGTTGGAATGATCGGATGAGATAAAGATGACATTTTTTCCTCGACTTTACTCGATGGCTTGCTTTCCTCATGTCCGTTTCTCTTCTCGTGCACTGATTCGTTTAAGCTGAACGGCCAATCGGAGTGATTTCTCTCACCAAGAGAAAAAATGCCGCCGATTCAACATCCTGAATCGGCCGGGAAAACTCTGAAACAAATATTTCTCCATCAGTCAGCCAAGCTAAGCAGCAGCAGGAACATTTCATTGCGCTCTGATGTAGCGACTGATTCACGACAGATTGACGCGATGTGTCACAATCAAATCAGTTTCTATTGGCCAAAAAGCTAATGTGGGTGGGAGTAATAGACACAATATGTTTGTTTTATTGGCGCAAATAGTCCCCATCTGTACATTTGGACTTTTTAATGATACAGCACCATTTTATAATTTATAATACCACAGACCGCACTTTGAGAATCACTTTCTTACAGTACCTAAAGCTGTTAGCTGTTTCACATTCTAGGCTGAAGCCCAATATGGATGTGTCATTGCAGTAAATGTACCTAGACTGTGAAACAACCTCCCTCTTAATATCAGAAGTTTAAATCAGTCGTATAAAAGTGTCTTGACTGTAAACTTATGAAAAACTGAAGCAGAATTTCTTCTAAAAGGCATCTGGAAGTCTCTTTTTTCAACAGGGATCATGTTCTTTGCTTTTCTATGTGCTGCCATGATTGTGTTGAGGTGCTGGTTGAAGCAAAAAACAACTAAAACAGAAAATAGAGTTGCATTATTGTTTTCATTATAGCTCATAGATAACAAGAAATGCTGCCACAATGCTGACTTCAGGGGTGAAGGAGAAGCTTCTGTGTTTCATTCTCTCTAATAGACATTCCTTTAAGCTACACCACTCTCTCTAAGCCTTTAAAACTTTAACCACAGAAACACACTCACGTCCTTGTTCACCCGCAAGAGGTGAAAATGTATTAGAGGATGTAAAGAGCAGCCAAACAGTTACATTACGTGTGAAGTTAAATTAGTTGTAGTGGGGCACTCATCTCTACTGTAAATAAAGCCAGCTGGGAGACATTTAATGGTGTAATAAGTAATGGTATAATATACCATGGTTAAATAGACATCTGTGCTGCACGGACAACCCCAATCAGTTTCTGGCAGAAAGCGTGGGCAGCAAAAGTCATGCTGAATCTCACTCTACACTCTCAGAAAAAGTAGATTACTACGGTTTGGAGGACACCAGTATGTTGCTGGTGCAGTAATAATATAGTAGAGGTACATAAATGGCTTTAAAAGGATGTTCTCATACACTGTTCGTAGCTATACCTACAAAACGTAATGCACTGTTATTCTTATATATCCCATGAAATCAATTCGTATGTAATCCACTTAATTGTGAACCAGGAGGTATAAAGAGCGAGTTACGCCGCGTAGGGAGGAGATCGGGGTGGATGGGTGGGTCAAAAAATACCGCTAAGTAGACCGCTGTTAGTGTCCTGTGTAACTGAGTAGTATTGTTGCTTAATCCTGACTAAGTGGTTTTGTTGCCTTATCCCAACTAAGTGGCTTTGTTACCTTATCCTAACTAAGTGGCTTTGTTACCTTATCCTAACTAAGTGGCTTTGTTACCTTATCCTAAATAAGTGGTTTTGTTGCCTTATCCCAACTAAGTGGCTTTGTTATCTTATCTTAACTAAGTGGTTTTGTTGCCTAAACCTAACCATGTTGTTTCCTGTGAATACTGAAGTTTATTTTGAAAAGACGGGAGCGGAAATTGATGAATGAACATTCGTGGGAAATTGCATGAAAAATGAGGAATAACTTTTCATAAGATATCATACGAATTGTTGTGTGAGGATATGTTGAAAAGGTACAATGATGTACCCAATTGACCATAAAGTAAGCGGTAGTAAACAATCATAAAGGCTGAAGTACTGCAGCTCTGTGATCACTGTGCTGTCCTTAACTGACCTCAACTATTTATTATAATGGGGATGCATCATAAACCTGACATTTGAAGGTCAAGTGTAAATGTAAAGGAAGAGGGGTCTACTTTTATTCTGTGTGGGTATTTCTTCTGTCACTTAAGTAAAGTGATGCGAGGAGCTGCAGCATCACTGTGGGGGACAGGGAGTGGAAAAGCTATTGAGAGGGCTGCCATGGAGGGAAGGCCACAGGAGACAGGAGGGGAACAACAACATAAAGAAAAGAGGTCATCACAAAAACCCTGGCAGCATCCGTGGCAAAGGCTGCCATTCATCCAATGGCCTTCTAAAGCACTGCAGGCAGGGCCGAGCTGATAACCTCTGCTGCAAAGACTGAGTGTCTCAGGAGATACACGGGCCTTTTACTTCTTCACACTGCCTGTAGCTACAAATCCATCCAACTGTCCTGCAAATAACCAACGTCATAACAGGCTGTCAAAGACCTATTTGAATTAGCTAGACCCCAAATAGCAGAGGGAAGGATGTTCGCAAAAATATAAAAGAACATGAGAAACTTAAGAGCTCATCGCAGTAAACAATGGCGATATGAATGGAGTATAAAATCTCAACGGCAACATTTGCAATAAAATAAACATTCTGTCACTTTCTAAATCTATTTTATGTTAAAAAAATAATGTGCAAATAGCACGACATTATAAGGACATTCTGCATGTCATTAGAACGCATTTAAGTCTTTTCGCGTGTCATTTGTACGCCACTTTTGTGTGTCATTCTTATATCATGCAATAAAACTATGGTAACGTCCACCAAAACCATTCAGTTAGGTTTAGGAAAAACATAGGGGTTAAAATAAGTACGCAAACTAAGTGCAATACTTACAGAAACAACGTAACATAAGTACGGAAAACACGTCACAAACGTAACTTTAAATTATCTCAACACTTGGGACAAGAACAACAGTCTCCTGGTTGAAAGTCCTGTGTTTGTTGGACCCATCCACCTCCCCTCCCACACGCCACAAGCAATCTGTCTCACTTTTCATTCTGCGTCCACGGGAACAGAGGAATCCATGACAGGATTTGGGCAGCAGCTAACTTGTAGTTTCCACAGTGAGGAACAGCAAACCAGTTAGCTTGCATGTTTTTATTTTGTAGCCTATTACGCGCACATTTCTCTCGCTATGTTGTCAATTACTAGTGATATCATTTTTGTTAGTGTCTCTGCTCCGCATCGTGCCTAACAACGCCCCTTAACTGTTGTAAAATCATTGTAAATCGCGGTCTCTTGTGGCTTATTGTTCAAATCTAATCAGTCTAATCTAATCTGTTGCTAGCCGCAATTCTCCTGTGAAATGCATGACTGTCACAACACGAGCTGAAATCCTATCATGGATATCTCCATCAATAACTACTAGAAGATGAAATAAGTCAGAATGTTATGACAAAGTTTCCCTGTCTTATAAGTGATTATTGTGAACATAAAATAGATTCAGAAAGTGACAGCATGTTCATTTATATTGCAAATGTTGAAATTCTATACTCCATTCATAACGCCACTGGCAGGCAGTTACTGTTTACTGTGATGACTTGGAGCTCAGGGCAAGCACAACATGGCACATTGCATACAAACAGTGTACAGTCCATGTTGCTGGCAAACACTTCTCAGCTGCTGCACAATGACAAGTGATGATGATATAATGAATCAGTATTGGCTGAATGTATAACAAATGCATCATATTGAATTTCTTTTCACAAAAAGCTGATTATTTCCAGGGTTATTTCAGCCAATACAAAAGAAACATTTGAGTCACACAGGAAACAAGAAAAAGAGAAATGAGTAATGATTCCCAACGGTCCAAATACCAAAATGCTTTTAAGCTGTTATTGCATGAAATCAATAAGCTAACATACATTTGTGCTCACAAATGATGTATTGTTTATAGCTTGACAGATTTTTGAGGCCAATACCAATACCGATATTTGAAGGTTTTAAAAGTTGATAGCGTAAGATAAACAAATAAAAATAGTTTTAAAAAGAATTGTCACCAGAATATGTAGTGAGTTGGATCATTTTACATTTGTAAAATAAACTGCAGTGTTGTCTGGTGGACTGATGGAGACACTGTTTCTAAATGACCTCAAACATCTTTCTTCATATCATTAATTTATTATTCCTGTCCTGGCATTTCTTGTTATTTATTGGTGGACATGCTCACCAACATTATCTGCAGAAAGCTCAAATAAATCAGCCAGACAGATTTATTGGTCTAGCTCCAATATAATTCACTATTATTTATATAAGCCAGTGTGTGTCATGTGTTGTCTGTTATCACAAGTGTGAGTCATGTGCTGAACCAGCAATGCTACCAGGATAAAGTCCATTTGTCTGAATTAATGTTGTATTTTCCAGTACAGTCAGATTTGGAGGTGTCTCCTGAGTTTTCCTCTGAAACAGCCCACAGCTTAGACCAACAAGACAGATGGCATCATAGTTCACAGACTCACACACACACCAAGCACAAAGAGCACACAAACACTGTTGTCTCGTAGCCCAGTCCAGGTCACACTGGGCTGGATGGCAAACAAACCTAAAAATTCAGCCTTTTTCTCTTGGCCTGCAACAGGAGACATCAGTAGTGACCTTTAATGTGCCGAGGCCCAGTCAAGTGTGTTTATTTTAGACAGAAAAGTGTGTTTATTTTAGACAGAAAAAAGGACACACACACACAGACACTCCATGGGGAGTTTTTTTGGTTGGTTGAACACATGAGTGCCCTCGGCTAGAATGAGAGGCAAGCCGAGGCGAGGAGAACTCAGGTTTCAACCTTTAGCTTGTTTGGCTGTTGAGGAGCTCAACCGGTGGTCATTCAAAGTATCAATTAAAGAGAGGATGAGCGAGGAAACCGCACAGACAGGAAACACCGCAGACAGGAATACTGGCACCGTGCACTCCAAAATGTACTGTACTTCCTTTTTGAGTAGACAAAGGGCTATCACCAGCTGCCACATTATGCTCCAATATCACTTAAAATTATTTTTACTACATGTCACAGGGCCGTAGCTAGACTTTTTCATTGCCGTTCTGAGGCAACAGCCTTGGTCCAAGTTTACTTCCTGTCAGCTACTGCATTAACGAACATTGCAGCAGGAAACACAAAGGGGCCCATTTAGAATAGTTGTGTTGTCAAGTTTGAAAAGGTCTATTGAGGACATTGAGGTCATGTCCTTGGTAATATATCTGGGAATAGAGTGCTACATGAATGAGTCCTAAAACCCGGAAATGAGTTAGCATTTTAGCACTTCTGGTGATTGCATTTACACTTCAAAAATCATTCAAGTGGTGTTCATTTGTGAAGATTATCTTGCTGAACAAAACGTGTAAGGATCATAAATGTTTGTTTGCCGCAGAGCTTATTTTCGTCAATAATTCAAAATCAAACGGAAAAATCCCACTGGCTTTTTGTCCCAGAGAACCGGGGCAATGCTAACTTCCTGGTTGGCCTACAACAATACATGTGATTGTTTTAGGCACAATAAAATTATTTTGTATACTGCAACAGAATACCTGCCAGTGTAGAGAAGGCTTTGAAACAACATTGAGACTATAATGAAGGGCAGTGCAATTTTACAAAAAATACAACTGTAAACTAATAAATAGGTGAAGTCTTTACTTATTATTTCATTTGCACAGTTTGGTTGGTGGCTAATCCGTGGCACTATTTATTTATTTCTTCTCGTCAAAAAAAGCTACCATATATCCTGTCCAATGTTGGGCAAGTGACTTAGAAAATGTAATTAATTACCCATTACACAATACTCCTTGAAATAGTAATCCCATTACTTGACTGATTACTTAACAGAATACGTAATTAATTACATTACTTGTTACTTAATCCAGCCTCACATTGAACCCATGAGTACATCGAATTCAATTGTGACTAGTCCAGCATGGTAATCCATTATAGTGCTACAATCCCAACTCTGGTCCAAACTCAAATTCTCTTTGTTGCAGCTGTGAGAAATATTTCCAGAGAGCAGAGTAGAATAAAATCCACATTGCAGTGTCTGCAGCTATAATAAGGAAGGGTTACTACCAGATTCTTACAACTGAAATCCATTGCCATCAGAACTCTTCTACTACTGCCAGCGTGTCCTTGTAAAAAAACAACTGGACTCCAGGATAAGGCCTTGGTACAAACCCCACCTCTGGCTCATTGGTTTATAATGGGGCTGAGATTAAATTACATTCCATAATGTCTAACAGGAGTCAGGGTACAGCTTAAGGCTGGGCCGACTATTCACTGGCACTGAGCTCCAAATGAGCTCCTGATGATCAGGAGAAACTTAACAAGGTAATAATTCATTTAACATATTCTGGTCAGTGAGATCCGGGTGGGGAAAAAAAAACCTCAGTGGTTAATACGGACAGTTCATGTTAGAGTGGGACAATAACAAGACTCCTATGCAAGAAGGAGGTCTAAATAATTCAGTTATTCCTCAAAATATTACAAGAGCGGAGACATTTTGGAGGTGTAATTCTGACATTTTCATCCCCACCAGGTTCTTTTCTAACATTCAGCAGGTTATGGCCTCTCCTTGAAGCATAGCAAACTGCAATGTAACAGCAGGATTTGACCCGCTCTGGATTTAGAAACAGGGAGATGTACCTGTTCTCGTGAGTGAGTCTCAAAAGCAGTGTTATAGACAGCTGAGTTGAGTGCTGAGAGACCGGAGAGGGATTGGAGGTGACAGGAGGAGAGATGGATGCCATCGTCGCCTCTAGGTGTATTTAATTTTAGCTAAAATAAAAAAAGGGTGAATCTACAGAATTCTCCAGGGGTGGGAAGCTGTTCTATTGTAGCTGATAAAGTCTAGCCTTAAAAAATCCTTCAAAGAAAGCAGATGAGGGCAAGGACGATGAGTTCAGAGTTATCCAAGCATTACATCACCAAGCCCTATAGTTTCTGACGTCGGGACATCATTATTAAATTAATCAATCAACTCTGCACAATATTATTGACATCGCATCCAGAACGCCACTATCAGTCAGCCTCTACATAACCAGACATGTGAGACTGCACAAACTGTATCGCGTTGAAAGGGGGTGGGGGGGGCGAATGCAGAGCGTTCCAGATGAAATATTGTTTGTGACTGACGCTGTTGCACCGCGATGAGAAGCTGTTACAGGAGTCTAGACGGTGGATGAAACGGCAATCAGTCTGCCCTTCAGGTACCCAATCAATGTGCAATTCAATTATTATTGAAACAGAGCACTTCATTTTAAATCGGTATTCAATATGTTACTGTTATTGAATGTCATTTTGATTTAAATCCAAGACCTAAGTAGTTTGTGTTTACAATAGTCACTAATACGATGCTGTATAAAATTCTGATTATCTACAGAACTATATAACTTCATGGGATAAAGTTAAGTGCTTTACAAATATATATTATTATCATCCTGTAGTGTTTATTAATATTGGAACATGTTTAGGCTTGTTATATTTCTGAAAGTCCTTCAGGATAACAGTCAACATCCCCGAGCGAGGTTACAAAAAGAAGTCTGATTGTATAGAAGTCTGATAGAAAATGAGCCTACTTCTCACTTGATTTATTACCTCAGTAAACATTATAAACATGAGTTTATGGTCTTAATGGCTAGTTTCAAATCTCTCAAATCATCAGCATGATGTTCATTCAGTAAATTATGGTCCCAATTATAGTCAAATAGACCATAAAGCAGGGTATGCTTTAGGGCATGGCTATCTTGTGATTGACAGGTCACTACCACGTCCATGTTTTCTTCTTACAACTTCAACCCTTTCAGTGTGTTTTCAGTTCCTGAAAGTTCTAAAAATGTCTCATTCAGCGTTTGTTTGTACTTAGTTCTACCCTCTCGTGTCACTTCTGGTTGCAAAAAAACCCAAGATGGTGGCGGCCAAAGAAAACGCCGAACTCAAGGCTTCAAAACGGCAGTCAACAAACCAATGGATGATTTGACCATGTCCATGTCCACTTCTTATATGCAATCTATGGTTAACTTATGTTAAAGTCTCTGAAAACGTTGTTTCAAATGTCATGTGTTTCTGTATAACAAGAACTATTCATAACTGAATAAACAACAACCAAAGGGGAAAAAACATCTTTAGCTTTAAAACTCAATCATTCAGCTTCTTGTCTTCATCCGGGATGTGTGGGTGGAATTTAATCAGATTTGATTTTCTACTGCAATTTTTGTTTGTTGGCACTCATTTGCTATTACAAACGAGTTACACATCCAGAGTCACTTCATCATCATCCTGACCTTTCAAACAATTTGTCAAATACTAACAACATGTACTGTACTCTCCAACGCTTTATAGATACAAGACTTGCTGTGTACATTAAATTGAAAAATATGGAGCTATTAAATGGGACATTAATTGTACATGTCTCATACAAACATTACAAGCAGACTTGCTCCTATCTCTTGATCTTTTCTATTGAAGTGATTGTGTTGTATAACTGTTTGATAAAACATACCCAAACCATGGTTGGTTGTCTGCCAAAGTAGTTGTTTGAGAAAATAAACATAGTTGCCTGCCAACATTTTTGGAAAGGTCTATGACTGGTAGTGTTTGTCAATTAAAAGCTGGAGTTGAGCAGTAACACTGTTTTTTTTCAAGTATCTAAAAGCAGAAAAATGTCATACAAAGCAAAGAATATGGTAGACATTACAGTTTATTAAAACCTTCCTGAATTGGTGCAATATCCAGCCAAATGCACTAGAGAAGCTAACAGCTGACAGCACAGCTGGCGTCTGAGACCAAGGAGTTGAGATCCTTCAGGGAATGACCACAGAGAGGACAAATTCAACCTCCCCCCCACCCCCCACAAAAAAACAGAATCCAGCCCATCTGCAGTCTTCTCCTATTCAACAGCTCCAAAGAGAATAAATATGGGATGCCCAGGCTTAGTATAAGATTGTTTAAAAATCCATTCTCAAGTCTTGAGCTGGAAATAACAGCTCTATATCGCACACATTTAAGAAGGACTTCTCAACCTTTTCTGACCCGTCATCCTGTTCTTATCATAAACATCTGAGCTTAGCAGTTGTCAATAGTATATCAAGTTTTTATGTAATTAAGAGTATGGCATATGTTGTATTTTATTTTGAAGAACATATATTTAGCTGCAAAACGATAATACAAAAATCATGATTTAAGAGTACTGAATATAATATTTACTATAGCTGAAATTATTTGTTGTTTTGTCGACAGATAATCTGCAAACATTCCCTCATTCCAGCTTCCCAATTTTGAGAATTTGCAGCTTCTATATGTTTTTAGTGATAATAATTTGAATACCTTTTGGAACAAGCAATTTGAAGATGTCAATTTGTGCTTTTCGAAACTACGACGGGCATTTTTTCTGACAATTAATTAATTAATTGCGAAAATAATCATCAGACCAATAAATCATTAAAACAATCGTTAGTTGCAAATATCTATTTAAAAATACAATTTATTAATCTAAGTGGTTTTTGGATGAAAATATATAATTTAGAGTGTCTTCACTTTCATATGATGCCAGTATCTTCACTCTAGCTTTAAAAATAAGCCCGCTACAACCTAAAAATGTGAGTCAATGCGTTAAAGAAATTAGTGGCATTAAAACAAATATGCGTTAACGCACTATATGGCGTTACCTTTGACAGCCCGAATAACAACATTATCATGTTTACCTGAATCTCTTGTTTGATTTCAATAAAGTGCAACTTTTATTTGTTGAAAAATTTGGAGAACCGCTTCAAACCACGCTTTATGGAGAGCATGGAGTAGATCTATTTATCATGGTCATCTGGTTTATCATTTGAAAAGGGCATCCTGAACCTTTCTAACCATAGCTAGCAAGGTCTCAAATTTTCAGTTCTCCTGTCTAATTTGAACCAGCAATCCAGGTTACTGAGAGTCGGGGAAACAGCCTCCGGCATGGAAAGAGGCTTCATTGCATAATATTCCAGGTCAGGCTAATATTATCGTCATACATCATGTTCTATAGGAGTTGGAAACGTCTGTGACAAGGCCCCGGGGCCAAGCTGTCTTATTTACTGATGGAAGTGGGTCCGCGGGACCAGCCAACTGGAACCTATTTACTTTTCTATAGCAGAGACATGAGGGATGGATAGAGAGAGACAGAGTCGAACAGGCTAATCTAACAATTAGTATTCACACAGCTGCTTTCCTCTCTCTCTCTCTTCCTACATTTACGTATGATAAATTCCGGTAATGAAACAGTGGCTGGAATTTACACAAAGCTGATTGAATTTCCTCATTAAACATGAGAAGGAAATCATTAAAAATGAGCCTGTAAATCTTCTGCACTGTATAATAGAATCGACTTAGTGGGGGTTTTGGCATTTTCCCCATGGCGAAGACTGAAGTTATGTATTTCAATCAAAGGTAACACCTCCTTTCAAAACTATAATTATAAGTATAACTTTCGTTTTACTACATTGACATTTGTCCTGTCATGATTTGAAATACTGCTATTTCAACTTGCACTATTTTATGTCTTTGATTCTCATTTTGCTTTTACTTGTGTGATTTTCCTTTTTTTTTTACATATACATTTTTAATGAGAATTGTTGAAGAGTACCTGAGACCCAAGATTTCCGTTGCCAACGACTGTTTGCTGTAATTGTTGTGCATATGACGAATAAGCAAACTTGAAAATGTATTCACCTTAATATACCAGAATAGTATTGTGTTTCCAGTAGACCGGTGGCCTGACGAGGGGTGTAAGACAATATTGATAGACATGAGTATTGCGATATTATGTTGTGCGATACTGTATCAATTCTCCAAAACACCATCAATTTTTAATTAACCTCTCGCCCTGTGTTGGACCCGGCTGCTATATGATCTTTAGCAGGTTGTAGTGGGCTCAGTTTTAAAGCTAAAGTGAAGCTACATCATCATATAAACCTAGAAAATCTAAGGAATCCATTGGTAACAACCATGTCATACTAACTTTTCAAGAAGGAGGCTAAATAAGGCTCCAAACTTGCGCTAAATTTTGGCAAGGAAAAACTGGCATGGCCATTTTCAAAGGGATCCCTAGACCTCTAACCTCAAGATATGTGAATGAAAATGGGTTCCTATTCTAAAATGGTGTATTTCTGGTGTGTTCTTTATACTTTGACACTTTTCCTACAATTAAATAAAAAAAATCGCAATATATCGCCTTGCTTACAGCTTACAGCAATATATTGAATCATTACCCCCGTATCATAATACGTATTGTCTCGCCAGATTCTTGCCAATACACAGCCCTTGGCCTAACAATCCTTTTTAGACAGGTAAAGCTTGAAAAAGAAAAGACAGACCAAAAGGAGGCCAAACATCAGAAGAGTCATCTCACCGCCTAAATTGAACAAAACAGTTCTGACCCAAGTCAGTGGCTTCAAACATCCTTCGTAACACCCTGCATATATATATGCTCAAAGTGCTGTCATACTGTCACTTCTGTAATTTGATGGTGTTACAGAAACAACCTGAGAAACCAACAGCTCAGCTATAGTGCTGATTCAAATAATGCAAATTCTGTTGCACTGACAATGTAAGATACAGAAACACCGATGTTCAGAAATAACTCAATTCTGCTCTTTGCCTTTTTATGCAGTGAAGGTGAAACTGCATTAAGGAGGACTAATGGAAGACTGCTATAATTAGACAGAAATCTCATTCACTACACGCTGAATAAAACTACACAGCTGCAGAGAAAACTAGAGCCAATCACACAGACTTTGGGGGTCAACTTCAGCGAACTATTACACAATGTAAGCTGAAGTTATTTGATGTGACACTTTAAACAAATAATGAGTGATAGACAAGTGACATGTTCCTCATGTCTGTACCCCGGTTAAGCTGCCTTCACATGACAAGACATTTGCTCTTCACTCATTGCGAGGTAGGGTGCAGAGCCTTGCAGAGGCAGCAGGTAAAATATGTCACCACAAAGAGTGCAAGGAACATCCTTTACTGTTTCTAGGCAAGAAGATTTTCTCATTGGTTGTGCTTTGAAAGGTCGGCGGCAACCAAGGTCAAAGTTGAAACAATTTGAACTTTGAGCACAGCACTCGGTGTTGATGCGGAGCGGTGCGCCACGCC
>CAKALG010014646.1:0-14576 GCA_916700815.1 Helicolenus hilgendorfi | reverse complement strand
CAGCTGCGGCGGCACTCAGCTTTTCAACCATCAACCCTCATAATGAAATGTTGAAGGACTCACACTGCCATCAGCCTGCATTGTTTCCCCTCCTTCTTCCCAAAGAAAACAGTCACTAAAGTCTCATTTGTTGCCACTTCTCCATGGCGGGCGTGGCGTTCGATGGAGCCCTTGTGTGTCGCTAAAAGGATTATGAGGGCTTAATTGAGTGTGCTAATTGATGAGACAGTGAATGGGGCTGAATGGAGCTAAGGGGCAGATGTGGTGTGAAACCCCTGGCTCTTTCTAAAGAATACAAATCAGCAGCAGAGGGATCTATTCTCCACTCTCTATAACACTCAATTATCCCTTTCACACGGCGAGCAGGGGGCCGAGCGAACAGATGGTTTCCACGCTGAGAGCTGTATGGAGGCCATCACTGCATCTCCGGGCACCTTTTCTTCAGGAACGATGGGCTTTTTATTGGCTATTCATGACGCACAGGGTATCAGTGGGAACAATGGACGACTAGAGCGACCATGAATCGGAAAGAGAGCGGAGGTCTGGGTTCGGTCTTGGCGAGGCGTTCGTTACGCTTGAAACTGAAGAGAAAGGAGAATGAAAATCGGGGAGGGCATGTTCACCTGGGGTGGAGGGGGAGTGTCGGCACAACGTCTGTCGATGGCCACTTCAAGTCAAGAACAATGATATCCTTCATTTTAAACTCCACCCAGCGATAAAATCCATCCTGTGTGAGCAGAAAAACACCTGAGAGAGGTTAACTTCAGGGGGAAGTTTGTGTCCAAAGATGTTTTCATGTATCAGGGAACTTGTAGTCCATCATGAGTTTGGCAAAACAGTCATTATTTTAAAGGTGCAGAATTAAACAACACTTCCCAAAATTCACTTCTGCAATCTCGTAAGCGAACTTTATCAGCTCCTGTTGAAAAAATAAAAGTTGTTGGTGATACAGTGGAAATATCGGTCAGTCTGAACAACAGGAATCCTTCAATCGCTCAGATGAAAGCTCAGTCCTGATTGGTTGAAGGGTTTTTGAACTAACTCGAACACTGACTTAATTACTTGTTATATACTAAAGCTTGTTAAATATTGAAGCCCAGAGTTCATAATATTGAAATGAAGGTGTGTAATCAAATTGAAATTTCAATTTGTGTCTACCAATTTGAAAATAAATCATCAGCATTCAACTTCAATGTGACTGTGGTACTGTGTTCTGGAGCACACATAACTTATTAATTTTCAAATTTGTCAGTGATGTTTTAATTTTATTTTTCATTTAGAAAATTTTAGTTTTATATATTATGCACATGCAAATATTAAATGAAATGTCCTTATCTGAATGCTGTAGTGATTGTAAATAATCGACGTGACTTGAACTCATTAAAAAGTTTGAACCTTTAACTTTCTGTTTATCTCAGTTAAAATGAAGAATTGCAGCCTACATGCCATGATCAATAATATTTGTATTTTTATTAGGGCTGTCAAAGTTAACGTGATAATAATGCAAATTTGTTTTAACGCCACTAATTTATTTAATGCATTAACGCAACTTGCGATTTTTAACTATCCTCTTAAAAATCTGATGGGCCGCCGTTGAGCCCGGCTGCTATTCGATCTTTCGGAGGTTGAAGCAGGCTCAGTTTTAAAGCTAGAGTGAAGAGATCACAGTACCTGTGAGGGGTTCTGGACAATATTAATAATTGTTTTGTGATTTCCAATAATAAATATATACATACATTTGCATAAAGCAAGCATATTTGCCCACTGCCAAGTTCATTAGAGTATTAAATACTTGACAAATCTCCCTTTAAGGTACATTTTTAACAGATAAAAAATGTGCGATTAATCACAATTAAATATTTTAATCGATTGACAGCCCTAAATTTTAACTTTATACATTATGCACATGCAAAGTTCAAATGAAATATCCTCATCCGAATGCTGTAGAGATTGTAAATAAAATTGACTGGACTTGAACTCATTAAAATGTTTGAATCTTTAACTTTCTGTTTATCTCTGTTAAAATGATCAATTGTATTTTTATAGATGGAAACTGTCAATGTGGAATTAAAATTCGAACCTTTGTACTTTCTTGGATTGTTGGAAGATTTGAAAATTCTACATCGAAAGTGACGGGCATTATGCGATTAATTTGCACATCAATATATATATATATTTTTGTCATGAATACTTTCACACAGAACATGAATACTAAGCAGCAAAAAAACAACATTCATTCAGATTTTTTAGAGCTTTTGCACTGCGAATAAAGGCATCACCCAATCATGTTGTGCAGAACATGCTGAGTTGCATCTATATTTATGAAACAACAACCCAGAGGCTCCGTAGTCTGAACTAAATTACAAAGAATAAAAACAAAACAAACTGTTTTGTGTGTAAAGGCCTTGAGAGCAACACTCTCGACCCTTTGGAGATAACAAATAACCAAATGGATGTGTGGGATAAAAATATATGGAAAAAACCTGTTGAGTCGATGTTAAATAAGATCTTTGTGTTGTTTTATTGTTTTTAACGATCCTTTTTGTCTGTGTGTATGGGAAATATAATATTGTTTTATATTGTTTCTTTAATGACTTGATTTTATAATAATCATTGTGTAAATCAGAAACCTTAAATTAATTAAAAATATAAGAAGCTCCTTTAGAACACACAGACACAAACACACACACACACACACACACACACACACACACACACACACACACACACACACACACACACACTAACCGCTCTACAAGCAGCAACACTGAAGAGTCTTTTATAACTTTTATAACAGCAGCGACACAAAAGGAGAAGTTGGAGGGTGATGTACGTGTTTGGGGGGGTGTTTTGGGGTTGAATGGGTTGTATTAGCTCATGAATATAAGGCCCTGTATTATTGCCCCCGTCCTCCGTTGTGTGGGCCCCCACCTTGTCCTGTATTGTTCGACAGAGGGGTTTGTGAGGCGAGCTGATGGGATGAATGCCACCTGTCAGAGAGCAGAGAAAACAGGATTCAGTCAGCGTGGAGAAAAGCTCTGTGTTCTCGTTATACACCGCTAATTGACTTTTAGAGCTATTGGGGGGCCTCAGGGTGAGAAAGAGAAAGAAAGACATTCTGTTTGCAACTAAAAAACGACAGCAGAGCCGATGAAACCTGTTGCAGGTAAAATCAGTCAGTTTGCAGTGATTTTAACAGTTTGTACCGCGTTGTTTTTATGTGTAAGTCACTTTTTTTTCAGTAACCCATTTCTTCTTTATTTCATCTGTTCTTACAGAGAATCTTAAAAGAAGATCTGTTCAAACTTGGCCTGTACGATATGAGAAAAATCTGATATCGTTCAATATTGTGATGACGATATGACTTGCGATAAATAAATGTGTGTATAAGTGTGCATATTAGCTATACCTATGCCAGCACGTTTCATAACGGGTTTCCTTAACCATCCCTAAATAATATGATTTTTCTTATTCATCGCGTTTCAGGCAGCCTTTTGCGATGTGTTTATCGAGCATGTTCATATCGCGATGATGATGAAAATACCATTTATCGGTCAGCCCTAATTTAAACAAATTTTCCGTTGAATTTGAAAGTTTCCACTCAGCAGAGGACAATAAAGAGAACTATGCTTTGTTGCACTGAAAACTTCAGGTTTAAACCAACGTGATCTCAGTGGAAGGCGTATAAATGGCACGCTACTTTTAAGGACATTCTGTGTGTCATAACACGCATTTTAAGCTGTCAAGTAATTTCATGCCATGTCGTTACGGTTATGTTTAGGCAACAAAATTACGTAACGGTTGCAGTTAGGTTTAGGAAACAAAACTACTTGGTTAGGTTTATGAAAAACATCATGGTTAGGCTTAAATTAAGTACCAAGTAAAATACGTAACATAAGTACGGAAAACACGTCACAAACGGCAATAACGTAACTTCAAAATACATCAACAAGACTTTAACACGAGACACGGACACCGGTCTCATGGGTGAAAGTCCTGTAATCATTTGACCCATCCACCAGTAGTCTCCCATTTCTTATATTACGTCACTTGCTCTTCCTCACTTGCTCTGAGCTTCGCTCATTATTCTACATCACTAGCTCTGTAGCTTTCGTACTGTAGCATATACACACGCATGGGTTTACATTGAAGTCAGTGCAGATTACAAGCAAAAGCCAGAACGGCGTCGCCAGAACGGCAATGAGGATGTGCCTACGGAATATGTGCATTACCACAGTATATAAGGCAGCGTCCAGCGTTGCCTGGTATCCATTCCTCTTCAGCGATCAGCGATTGCCGGTCTGGATCACTGTGGTTAGGTCGGTGTGGTGGCGCGGTAGGCATACATCCATCGGGCTCCACCCACTGTACCCATAGAGTCCAGTAGAGAGTGGTGTGGGCCTGTGTGAGTTAGAATGAAGGTTACAATATTGTAACCCTAGTTCTATAAGCACAGGCAGAGCCCTCTACCAAGGAGGCCCTGCCGCTCTTAACGCCACCTTATATACTGTGCACGTATTCGGTAGTCACCTCCTGATTGGCCGGCTACGTTTATGCAACTCTCAGTGGGAGGAAAGTATTACTTCGCCTTTGCCTGTGCTTATAGAACAATATCGTAACCTTAGATCTGTTTCACCACAGTAATCAATGTGGACATGGAGTCATTTACTGTGGGTTTGTTTTCAAAAAGGCACATTTTTCTTGATGTGTTTCATTGACAACACGTCATCTACAGTATGTCACGTAAGTGAACACTCATGTCTTTCTAGTTATTTTTATTTATGCTGTTTTTGTTGCACTACCCAACAGCAGCTTTCACCAAACTCTCAGAGGTGCATAAAAACATCATGAATCACATCATCTCCCTCCCCCTGACTGTTAAGCATGCTGATACTTAATACTGTGTTAAAGACATTTCTATTGTTGTCATTTATGGTCTGGTTGTTTCTGCTCATAACAGCTATAACGACAGTAACACCCCTCGACCACAACTTCACTCTGTTAACTTCTGTTGTTTTAAAGGCTCATTTTCTATTTCTGGCTGTTTACTTGTTTTACTGTGAAAATGTGGCTTTCCAGTTTATGTACGCTACAGGCCACCGTACAGAAATAAACTGCTGTTTGATTCTGGAAATGTTCACACACGCACACATTTTCCTTCTATATGTTTTTATCAAATCAAATCAAATGTATTTCTATAGCACATTTAAATCAACATGAGCTGACCAAAGTGCTCTACAAACATAGACGGAATAAAGCAGGTCAACAGAGCAGACAACAAAAACATGCACATACCCAGGCTAAGATCATTATGCTTGATAATATTAGCTGATTTAGATGTTAAAATACTGCCCAATCATATTCATTTTTGATTTCTCCAGAAAAAAACAAAAACATTTTTGTTCTCACCCACAGCCCATCCATATTTAGCTCACGTTTAGCCGTGAATTTATATTATTTTTTTACCCGTTACAGAACTCATTTGTGGGTTACCTGGCCCAGTGCAGGACTCTGGTACCTGGTCCTTTTTTTTTGTAAAGTACCATATGGAGTATCACCTCGGTTGAGCTGAGCCGAGACTGTGGCTGCAGTCGAAAAGTCTTCTTTGCTTAGGAGGGTTCCTAACCTCTGTGAATTGACCTGGAAGCATCTAAATAGCAGCCATGATAAGAGCTGTTCAAACTCTCTAAATGCTAAGGAAAGATGCTTCAATGCTTCCTTTCTTATCTCCTTTAGCATAGGATACACTGGACCATCCTTTACCGAAGGAAAGGAGATAATGCCGCCCCACAATCCCTTGTGTTATATTTAAAGTGACGCACCATTCTGCTGTTCATGAAAATAAACAATATGCTTAATCTTGCATAGATTTAACAATTATTTTCATACAGTCATATGCTGTAACAAAAAGGTAAAAAACAAAACAAGAATAACAAAATGAACAGAAAACATATAGCAAACTGTCAATAAACAAATAATCAACATAAATAAATATTACGTCCGAAAAAGAGTAGGAAGAAGTATACATTTAATGGTTCTTTCCCTTCTCCATAACTTAAAAAAATAACTCTATAACTGATATTTATCATATAAACTTTTGTGGTAGCCTGTAGGTTATTCCTTTTTTTTATTTCAATTCCAACCTCGGTAATGAAGTGATATTTTTCAACGGTTGTCCACGTAAATCCTTCTGAATTCTCCTTTACATCTTTTCTTAACCTCATGACGTTTTCAATTGAGGTCAAGGAAAAGTGGTTAGGAAAAGAGCTTAGAATGTCATTTTTTGACCTTTCGACCGCAGTCTGTGACCCTGTTTACACATGGCATTAAAGCAGCAGTAGGCAGAATAATTTTGGCATCATCGAGCAAAAATCCCATAATAACCTTTCAGCATATTGTGATTCAAGTGTTCTGAGCGATAACTAGACTTCTGCACCTCCTCATGGCTCTGTTTTCAGGCTTTAGAAAATATCAGGATATAGTGACCATTTTATAAAAATAACTTCTTTTTAATCATATTTGTTCCAATTTGCCAACTTCAGCTTTAAAGGGGACCTATTATGCTCATTTTCCGGTTCATACTTGTATATAAGGTACCTACTAGAACATGTTTACATGCTTTAATGTTCAAAAAATGCTTTGCTTTTCTCATACCGGCTGTGCTCCAGCACCTCTTTTCACCCGCTGAGTGTTTTTTTGGCTGATTTGAGTCTTATGTCCTGTAGCTCCCCCTGCTGCTCATTTACCCACCCTGCACTCTATGTCCCTGTTGAGTCTCAAACACTCACTGACTGACTACAGTTCAGATCTAACAGACTTCACAAAGTCATCAGCTGCAGAAATCTGTCTTTAACAGAACTAATTTGCTCTGCATTATGGGTAGGAGTGGCTGGGTGTTTAACACATAAACAGACTCATAAAACTGTGAAAACTCTGTTCTCACACACCACATTAATAAAGTGATGTTTACAGATTAAAGAGCTCCTCCAGGATTTGAAGTCAAGACATCTCACATGATTCGTTCCTCCGGACCAACAATCCACACAGATATCCTCCTCTGTCTCTGAGCTACAGGCTGATTTGTTCAATGAGTGTTTTAATGAATAACACTAGAAGCAGCTTAATGAACAAAGGGCTGTGACTTTGACTGTGAATTTGACAAAAAAAAGTCAGACAAAAAAGTTTAATATATAAATAAATAAGTAAATAGTTATAATAGTATTCATATTTATAATATTTTTATTGTTCAACACAGACCATTTTGGTAGAGACAATAAAATTATGACAATAGAATAGAAATAATATTGTTTTTTACTTTTGTACGGCTCTTTGTAGGCGGACGTTTAACTGGCTGGTAGTGGCTTTCAGTCCAAAATGGCGTAAGTGTAGCTTTGCTGCTTGGCGCTGATGTTGCAATGGAACAATCAATTGACTTTCACTTCTTATCAATACACATTCTTTGTAGTTAGCTGCGAGTCGTCAGCTCACCTGTCGACCTGTTGAGAGCCGTGTGGAGGCAATAGAAATGCTCCGAATCTTGCATTCAGCACCTTTAAAAAAAAAAAATTTGAAACACTACATTGAAACATATCCCTCACTATGCTGAGCTGTATGGTAGCTCTGTTTGAGTTTAGAAAGTCATTTTCACCTTAGTTTTAGTTTATTTGTCCATCAGGTTTTTAGTTGTCAACACATTTCAGTTCTACTACAATCATTGACACTCAATATTAGTCATGTCTTTTAAAATGAACTCTAATGATTTCATGTTACTTTTAAGCACTTCAGATGCAAACACACACAAAAACACAACATACACATAAACTTTTATTTAAAAAAAAAAAAAAAAAGGTCAACATAAAATCAGAGTTCCTGAGGTGAAGGAGATGTTTCCAGTGATCACATGACATCTGGACAGCTGTGACGACTGGGCACTCAACTGATATTCTAACTTGAAAATTCGGTGAAAAACTTGGAAATCAAACAGACAAATTGATATAATATCTACTTGCTCACAGCATAAACAGATATTTATCTGCAGGGAAACAACCATCAGCTTCTTTCTTCTAGGCAACAGTTAGTTTAGTGAACTTCTTCTGATAGAAGTTACATCTCGGTCAATGTTTAATTATTTTAAATTAATCTCCAACGACTGAGATTTCAGTTTTTGTTTGCAGAAACGACCCAGATTCCACACTTTACTGTTACGCGTGTCCGAGCATCATTGAATGCACCAAAGATATTTTCCAATCGAGGATAATGTAACTTCGACAGTGAAATAAATGTGTCACCAGAGAGGAAGTCGGTCTTTCATCCAACACCATGAACCACAGCTCCACCAGCAGGCTGAGACGGCTCATTACAGTCTTTTTGCATTTCCCTCCGGTTTCTCAGCAGGTCCTTCTTCAGGTGTTTTTGCATCACTGAATGTTCTTGTCCTGCAGCTGTTTGGGCAGCTTCCTGCGGTCCTTCCCAGCGTTCCTCTTCCTCTTCTTGCTCAAGAAGTTCTCCAGTTTGCCGCTCTTCTTCAGCTCCTGGTATTTTTCAGCAAGCTGCAGTTTCTTTTTCTCGGCTGGAAAAGAACAACAGAAGTTCAACTAAATTCAGCGTCTCCGAATCGGACACCTTTAATTCTCAAAAAATTAATAATTCATCAAATTCACCAGGTCAAAACAATTATCTGAACTGATTTCCATATTTCTATTTTAAAATCTCATGGAGTCACTGGAGACATTTTTTAACATTTTTAATAACTTTTGCCACCTCTTTGTCCATTAGTCTACATTGTATTGTTATTTCTATCCTGTTGACTTTTAAAAAAAATGATATATATTTTTTAATTTCACATTTTCTTTTTCAATGTATTGATATTTTTACATCTTTTACATCTATTTTTATATTTTTACAGCATTTTATCTTCATTACATCCTCCATTGTTTGCTCTATTTTTCATACTTAAGTAACTGCATTTATGTGCTTGTAACACATTTTGAATGACAGGATATTAAAATATATAATTTTTATTTTAAAAAGCATCAAAGGCCCTGACAGGTTTTTCCCTTCAACTTGAACTTTTTATAAATATTATTCCTTTTATTTTATTATAGTCTGTATATTGAAATGCAGGGCTGCAACTATGATTTTTCCTATAACTGATTAATCTTTTTACATTTTTTTTAATCTTTTAGTATAAAATGTCAGTTTCTCAGAGCTCAAGGAGACATTTTCAGATGTCTTATGTCTTAAACCTATTATTATATTCAGTTTATAATGATAGAAACCTGGAGAAGCTGCAACCAGAAAATGTTTTAGGGTTTTGTGTTATAAATGACTCAACACATTAATTCAAAATTATCAAATTTTACTAAATCGATCAATCAACTCTAATTAAAATCTAATTGAAATGAAAACTTCAAATACATTCTTCTATACAAACAAACAAACCCACCGTATTCCAGCTCTTAGTGCTGAAGATAAAGAGAACAGGTGTGTAAATAGAAACGTTTAGTGTGAACTCGTTCTTACAGTTCTTGATGAAGAACGGTTTTGCGCCCTGATTGGCTCGCTCTCTCTGCTGCCTCTTGAACTGCAGCTCTCTCTCTCTCTGCTGCTCTCGGTTCTTCCTCGCTCGCTCCTGGTTCTCCTGCAGAGGGAAGTCACAGTTCAAACCTTTAAAAGCGACACCCTCCATACACCATCACAGCGGGCACAGAGCTTTTATTGTGAAACACCAAGCTGGAAGAGTTTCATTACCAGCAAATTAACATCATCAGTCAGTGTGTTATATTTGAGGTAACACTTTCTGTTTATCAGACTCACCATCCTCTTCAGCAGGAACTGCAGTTTCTCCTTTGTGTCGTTATTTTTCGACTTCTTCAGCTTCTTCTCGATGATCTGCAGACAAACAACAAGATTACTCTCTTTTTCAGTCCAACATCCTGACGTAAAACTGCTTCTACGACAGTTTGCAGAACACAGATGTTCTCCATTAAGTCCGGTTTGAAGCAACGACCTGCTTCTGGAGCAGAAATCATTCTCTCACCTCTTTCTCATTGTGTTTGATGTCGTTAATGAATTTATACGTCTTCTCAAAAATCTCAGGTTTGTATTCTCCAGACAGGTCGTCAAATCGAGGATCTCTCGATGTCTTGAGTTAAAAGAAACAACACAGAAACAGAATAATTTAAGTATTTATAAGAGCACAGACTTGGTGAAATCTGCAGGTTTCCTTCACTCACTGTTTTCCTGACGGAGACGACCTTACGGAGGAACGGAGCTGGTTTCTTGGCTGAAATCTCCATCGGCCTGAAAACACAAACACACACACACTCTTAAAACCCACAAGGAGGAAATGTTAACAGACAGAGAATCCGTCTGTAGTTACAGGATGAATCTGTTCACCTGTTCTTGTTCAGTCGTTTCTTTTTGCCGGTCACTTGACTCTTGTTGCTGCCGTATGCAACCTCGTTGTAAACTTTGGTTCCCACTTTGTTCTGCAGCTTCATGATGTCTTCAAAAGACATGTTGGAGAGTTCTGTGAGGGTCAGAGAACAGATAGTGGAACGTTTTATCGAGAGAAATCCGTCATTGTAACTGAACGTCGGCACTGGTTTAATAGAGACCTGCGCTGATATTAAACAGGAAGGAGTCACAAGTTCCACGAGTTACATCATGATACGTTCAAGATCAGCTCAGTGAAAATGAGCATTGGTAAGCATTGTCGAAGGTCAATTCTAACCTATCATGATGTGTTCAAATGTAATCTTGTAAAATGTAGTTTTTGGCAAGAAACTTGAATAGATCCAGTTGTTTGAAGGAATGTTTTCACAGCAATATAAAATAGATAATAAAGAGACAAATATGACCTGTTTAACTTTTCTGAGCAACTTATAATATAGAATTAAAACTATTAATGCCATGAATTATTTTAAATCAAAGCGAGTCTTTAAATAAAAATACAATCTCATTTCCTAATCATTTGAGTTGTGTGAATAACCATTATAGATGACAATAACAAAGTAAAAGGAGAACATTTCTCATTTCTCATTTCTCCCTTAATAATGTAATAAAAATAAAAGGCTAACAGTGTGATAGTAGCTCACACAGCCAATTATGCTCCATAAGTTATTAACCTTTCCAAGCCCACTGATCAATCTAAATTAATACAAACTTGTGCTTCGCAGCCAAAGTTTGTTCAATCACACCGGACTTTAGTTGACATTCTAGCTGAGATCTAAAAGTTTCCAAAGATACCAAATATAAATAGGTTGAATTCCAATGCAAGACAAGACGTGGAGTATTTTCTGTTAGACAGACAGAGACTTGGGTTTGGATATTTCACTCTGTATAACTTCACACAATATACTTTGAGACAGAGTGGAAAAAGATGTTTCTTATAAACCTTAAAGGTTAAAACAGGATTTTAAGAGGTTAAGGGTCAGCAATAAGAACAGTGCAGCTTTACCCACCTCAACACTTAAATTAATTCACACTGAATACATTTTAGTTTTCTGTGTCGCTTTAGTGTTAATATTCTGCAGACAAACTCACCTTTCTTAATGTCGTCTCTTGTGTGGATCTCACCGCTACCACCAGCCTCCTCTGGCTCTTCATCAGCCTCATCCTCAGAGGCTTCACTGTCTCCGTCCTCCTCTTCATCCCCCTCAACCTCCACCTCTCCACCATCAGACACTTCCTCACCAACATCTGATCCCTCCTCGCCTCCCTCTTCTTCAGTACCACCATCAGACCCTTCTTCGTCATCATCACTGTCCTCTTCCTCTCCTCCATGGTATGGCTCTCCCTCCTCAACTCCTCCTCCTCCTCTCTCAGTGAGCAGGGCAAAGTTCCTCTCTACGTCGGAGTCTTCATCATCGCTGCTGCTCGACGCCGTATTCTTCTTCTTTGAGACTGCCAGCTCCCGCAGCTGCTTCTCTTTCCCCTTCATCTCGGGTTTCTGTGGTGCTGGAAGATGCAGACAGCAGAAAACAAGGGAAGTGTCAGAACTGATGGTGGTTTGGGACAGGAAGTGGTTGAAGATGTTGAAATCTTGGTGAATATAAGTAAATAATGAAAATAAGAAATGAGAATATATGAAATATGTACAAATATTTCCATTAAGACATGCAATATGTAACATGTAACCACAGTGCAAATAAGTAAATACAAAATGCATAGAGGTAAATAAAAATTGCCTTGAAGTGGGGTCTACTCCACTACATTTATTCAACAGCTTACTTCGCAGACTCAGATTAATAACACAGAATATAAATCAACTAATAAGTGAACTAATAAATATAAACACTTCACCTCAGTGTGCAATTGTTTTCACTGAGTATTGTCTGCTTTTGTTTTGATTTGTTTCATATTTTATATACATGATGATCAAATAAAAATGAAAATAAATAGAAAAAATAATACATAAATGATAAATATATCAACGATAAATCTAATTCAAATTATCTTAAATTAAATTAAATTCACTTTATTGATTGACATTGGGGCGTTACAGTTGCTCTTATATAAACACAAAGAAATGTAAGAAAATAGATATAAAGGACTATGTAACGTGTAAATTGTGTGCATAATGCTACTATATAAACAATATAGAGAAATATAAGTAAAAGCTAGCTACTACCTTAACTGGTCACTGTTTGATACAAGCTAATCACAATAACTGCAGGACATAAAGGGTATCGTTTGATTTGATATATGTTAGGGTATCGAAACGAGTTATACTTGTATTCGGGATAGCTCGTGCTCAGTAATGAAGCAGATTCTTTTTTAGAAATGTTCATGTTTTGTTTTGTTAGCTTGTTCTCATAGTCTCGTAAGCGGTGTCAAACTCGTGTAAAATAAGGTAACTTTGTGGAATAATGTCACTAATTTATATGCCGAATTAACAACTAGATTGTAAGTTGATAACAAAATGCCTTCACTAAAAAGGAGATCATCTTTAAATCGGTAGATTTTCAATTGACTTTGGCGTGACGTCTCTTAGGTAGTGAGAGTGCATCGGAAAGCAACTTTAGTCAGCAGCTAAACTCACATATCCTCCACATTACGAGGGACACAAGGTTTCATTATCACTCTACGATGGTTGAGGTCAAATAAAGGTTGATTTACCTGAAGACCAAGTTGTTATTAAAGTCCTGTTTGCTGAGCTCTTGTTATCCACGTGTGTCTGCAAGTATCACTCCAGGAAGATAAACACAGCGCTTCCGGTTTCACAATAAAAGTCCCACTAGGTCAGGGGTGAGCAACCTTTACTATTAAAAGAGCTATTTTAGGCAAAAAAAATCTGTCTGGAGCCGCAAAACATGTGAGCATTGTGATGAAGGTAACACAGTTTATAGTGTAAGTATATAGTATATAAGTCTAATGCAGTGAGGGCCAAAGAGCAAATGTAGTAGTGAGTACTAGGGCCACATTGAGGGAAAAAACATCTGAGATTTACAGAATAAAGTCGTAATATTACGAGAATAAAATTATAACTTAACGAGGAAAAAGTCCTAACAGTTTAGGTCATTAATAACAATACAGATCAAATTGTCAGGTTAGATTTCTATGTTAGGAAGTGAATAAACCAGGAATAATCCAGAAAATTAATTATGAATTTGTGAATTATTATTTTTCACACACTCAACGGGAGAAACTAGGAGGAGTTTTATTTGCCGTTGCTAGGAGATGCTGGTGACGAGCTGCGTCAAGTTGGACGTATTGAAACCGGAATATCGATAACAAGCCCTTCAAAATAAAAGCGGGTAAAACTTGATATTTGTCAAGTAATAATGCAAATGATAGTGATAAAACAAACAAACAAAGAAGTAAAACCAAACTGCAGAACACAAATATATTTTCAGACACGATATGAATCTGAAGGCCTGCAAATTATTTGTTTTTATTGGAACAGTACAGTTTTTTTCACATAAAACATTGTACTCGATATTACTATTTGAATTATGTGGCCTTATTATTTGTAGGGATGCACCGATCCAACCTTTACCTTTACCGATAGCGATACCTGGGCTTTGGGTATCGGCCGATACTAAATACATAGATATTAATTTATTTAACTGTTCTTTTATATTGAATAATAAATCGTACCCCAACAACTTGGTAAAAAATCTTCAAAATTAACAGGAATAACAATTCAATCTTTTAATGCCGCAACAAATTGGTCAAAACTTAAACACTAATACAAATTCTAGTGTATAATGTGTATAATATATATACTAAATTGATATCTATGAATATCTTAATATCATATAAAAATATCTATGTAAAATATGAAACAAATCAAAACAAAAGCAGACAATACTCAGTGAAAACAATTGCACACTGAGGTGAAGTGTTTATATTTTGTAAGTTCTAACACGTATAAATCACCCGGGTCGGTTTCCCATGCACGCTCTCATATGCGTGCTCACGTGTGGCTACGCTGTTCAGACAAGACTCCAACACAAACCATGCAGAGGCACCAAAACCGCAAAGTTGTATCTTGTATGTCTTGCAAAACAGTGTTGGCCGCGGTCAAAGGACGCGGGGGAGACCGTAGCTTTGGTCTCCAGGGCCGGAGT